>JACEEZ010020020.1:0-34503 GCA_016584305.1 Chionoecetes opilio
CTTTCCCCCAAAACCCCTTTCATATTATTGGATTCCAACCCCCAGAAAAGGGGGCGAACCTATAACCCCCAACCCCAAACCAAAACACGGGGGCCTTCCCACACACCACACCAGACGACAGACAGACCACTTTCGCTTATATTATTATAGATTTTCTTGTGTTCGATAGACTAAGTCATGTGTTCGTAATTACAGAAGAAAAATATGCTTAGACTGTACACGCATGTCTGAAGTACAGCATAAGAGCTATTAATTATTACATGATTACGTATTTTTTGGCTTTCTTTTCTTAGCCTTGTTGTTCCCGGTGGTGTCTTTTGAAAAACTGTCCATAATTTGTCTAAATATTAATCAGCGTCAAACACGTCATCTCTCCTTGTGTTTTTTATTACCTCCGCCAACGAAGTTGGAGGGGTTATGTTTTCACCCCGATCTGTCTGTCTGTCTGTCTGTCTGTCTGTTAGTGGGGCAGATTTCTCGAAAAGTTCGAATAGATTTGGACCAAACTCGGTATACCAAGTCTATTTGGTATAAGGAAGAACTGAATTTAATTTTTGGATAAAATCTATTGACAATGTTGCCATGGCAACCAATTGATGAAATATTCGGCCGGGAGGCATGCGCTCATACTGAGTGCATATATATATAAAATATATATTATAAAATATATTACGTAAATTTGATGAAATATTCGGGCGGAGGTATGCCTCTACTGAGTGCCCCCCCCCCCAGTTTATACATGTTTCCCGCAGGGATGATAACCATCAGTTTTGGAAGGACAGCGTTTGATATTATGTTCAGATTTTCAGAAATCTTCCTTGTGAATAACTGCTACAAATCTTACAAACTGGAAGTGAAATACATTGATTGATATCTAAATTGATACTACAGTATATCCTCGAAGTGCCATCTTTTACCTGTGTAAGGCCCAAATGTTCTCGGGATTTTTTGTCATCGGTCATGACATGACAGCATGGTCAACCTACATAAATACACGATAGAGAATGGCGCAAAGGGACCCTCGGTCAGAAACATTTTATTGGTTCAGAAGCGGCTTGAATTATGATTTTTGTCATGTTTGATCCCCAACACAGGTCCGGCAAATATGTCTGGCAAAAAATAGCCGATCTCCGAAATCCTAAATTTTCGATATTATCGATTTCATTTTCTTGCCGGAGATAAGAAATTAACGTCCCTGGTCAAATATTGGAAGTGTTGCCTTCAAGTCCCCAGGAGGCGGGCATTGTCCGCAGGTCAAAAAAATGTAGCTTCTGCAGAAGAAAGGGTTTTGTTTATTATTCGTTTATTTTACCATTTTATAGTTTTTTCCTTTGTTTTGTTTCATCAAAAGGACTGGCCAAGGACAAAAACAAAGTAACAAAAGCTTAGTTTAGTCGTATACTTATAAAACGTATACGTATTAAGTCAAAAAGGAACTGAGATATAGTACAACCAGATATGTAGTGAACCAGCCAGTGAGTGTCGGCGGAGCTCATGAGATGAGCGTCTTTTACGTATCGTGATCCGAGGTGTTCTGTCTTCCTCCCCGGCTTCTGACCACTCCATCCTCCTGTTACTAACTGTCTTTGACATTTATAAAAGGCTGATACATATACATTTGACCTGTGACCTACTTGCTCCGAGCTAACAAAGTGGCAAGCTGTGCCCTTTGGGTTTTCAGATGAACCAGGAAAGATAAAATATAACTATATATACATTATATTTATATAATTATATGTTTATGACGCTCCTAAAAAAATACTGGGTTTTTTTGATGTTAAGTACATTAACATATCCTGTATGGAAGTTATAATACTTGTTACACTTGTGGGATAATAGTTGTAATTCATATAATAGTAATGCAAGTTATTATATATGTTAGAAGTGATTACTGACTGACATTGCTCAGCCGCTAAAGAATTTGTCCTCAAATTTGTCACATAAGAATTAGCTAGGGATTGAAAAGAGGTGAAAAGAAACTGTACACATAACTAAAGGCTATACAACCATACATACAATATATACATCATACACTCTTTAAACTTCCCAAAGCTTAATTCCTATCGTCAAAAGTGTGTAAAATTGAGCTAAATACACAGACAAAATTTTTCACGAAGAATTTGGCGGGACCACAGATGGAAGGTTTATTAGCGTACTGGTTATATATTATATGATGTGGTTTAAACTAAAATCTATACTAAGACAGGATGTCCGAGTGTCCCGTGTGTCTGTACTGGCGCCCTAGCGGATGCTGGTGCTGACACCTTTTGATGAGGTTATGTTGAGAAAGTATCACGCCCTGGCCCATAAGAATGACGTGGACAGTCAAACCCGGTGTCTTGATGCAACACGTAGACATGTAGCGGTCTCCCCTAAAAACCACTAGAAGGGCTTTTTCACTGCTCCACAGAGAAAACGTGTGGTTGCAGCCTAAACTATTATAACTTTTATTTTTATTAATGTTCATTATTCATATATAATTTCATACCTCTTTATATTATTTTTGCTTTGTAACAATAATTAACCAACATGTAACTCGATTCCAATACACCCCTTACCAGCGCGCATGAATTAGCGCGCTGACCCTTAAACCAAAGTAAAATTTATTGTTCAAATCTGTTTTTTCAAATATTTATTTGATGTTTAGTAAAGAATTTGTCACCTTTTCTTGAAAAAAGGGACAATTCGAGCAATTTCATTCGATCGTGGAAAGGTACCCTCTTAAATTATTTATTTATAATGAATACTAGAAATTGGGTGAAATTATTTCAGAGCATTCTTTATTATTTTCATATTTTATTTCATCATGGCCAGATATGTAACTTTCATATTTTTGCATTCTGATTTGATTTCAGCTGGTGTTGTAGGTCTTAATAGAAAATAAAAAGAAAGAGAGTGGTTCTGGAAGTAATGTTAAATGGCTCTGTGTAATCTTGAATGTTATTAGCAAGTGGTGCTACCTATACTGCTGAATGATTATTAAATGACCTAGCAACATTTTATTATCATGATTGGTATCGCCATTGATACTTGATAATTTATATTATATATATATATATATATATATCTATATATATATATAATATAATATATATAATATATATATATATAATATCTTTATACACTAGCCGCAAAGCCGCCCTCCGGGCGGACTTTTTGGCTAGCCTCCTGCGAGGGCCTGATGGTGTGCCTTCGGCCCACCGCACCACCTGTGTTTGGTGGTGGGGTGGCTCGGCCACCCAAACACAGACTCTCCAAGATAGCCCCTTCTAAGCTTCCGGAACAAATCATGGATGTAGAAATTTATGTATTAACGCCAACCTATTCACATCATCCCCAAACCCATCACTCACCCATTACCCATCACCCCCCACCCATTCACTCACACCATTTACCCACCACCCCCCACCCTTCACATCACCCATTATCCATCACCAACACAACCCATTCACTCACCCATTACCCTCACCCCCCCTATTCCCCTCACCCATTCCCTTTACCCCCCACCCATTCACTCACCCATCACCCCACACCCATTACCCACACCCCACCCATTCACTCACAACCATTACCCATCACCCTACATCAAGGTTTCCTCACTTCTCGCAACCCACTTTTTTTCACAATTCTCGCTAATTAGGTCTTGCTAAAAAAAAAAAAAAATTAAAGTGATCGGATCATCTCATAAATGGGCTTAAACCTTTTCCCCTGCTCGAGCCGGTTTCCAAAACGTGCCATAATGAGGGATTCCGCCACAGGGAGGCGGCACCTGGAGCAGACACACACAACACACACACACACACACCGGCACACACACACCACTTTCGCTTATATTATTATATATAATATAGATATATCTATATATATATATATATATATATAATATCTATAATATATAGATATATAATATATATTGCTGAATGAATATATTGCTTGTGACACTGCCTGAATGGAAGCAAGACTTCGTACAATTTTTCATACTAACTAGTCATTAAAGAAGGATCCAACTTTTTTTGGCAAAGATCTTCCATTATTTTTAAAAAAAATTTAGTAATACTACTGAGTGACATAATTCTTTTTCTGTTACACAATGCAATACCGTGTTGCCAACAGTGTTCCCTACCTTCCCTTTCCTGACGAGGAAGATATAGCCTACAGGCGATATGCTCCAACGCAAAAAATAAAAAATAATAATAAATACAAATTGTCATTTCAGTGCACAAGGTATCATATTTGATGATTAAAACTGCTCAATTAATTATAGTTGCGATATCTTGTGAAACAAAATAAACATCAAAGTAAAAGAAACTATGAAACATTAGTTTATAAAAATACTATACTTTATATTTTCAGAAACCTATTAATTAATTTTCAAGCCCACATGAACGAATTCGTCCTCTAATTCTAAGTCACTTATTATAAATGGACTAAATCAAATTAGAAAACAGGACAGTCATTATGATGTTCACAAGTACAAACCATGTAAAAAAAATAAATTTATCGAAAATAGATAAGTGAGAAGTAAAGGGATTAGAACATTATAAAATTGAAAGCTAGTACAAGATTCCGTGAGACCTACACGTGGTAGTTCATGTTACTTACGATACCTACATCTACCTTTCATACCATCTATAATGATTTATAACGCCTCCTTTTAAAACTCCTATTGACTCCGCACTAACCAACTGACGACCTGAGTCCATTCCAATCATTTACGCATCCTATTTGTGAACATTTCTCCATAATTTCTTTTTTAAAACTACGTTTTCCCAGTTTGAATCCGTTTACTTCTTGTTCTACCCTACTTTACTAGCCGAAGAACTTTTTCTTACATCTCTTTTATTGTGAATCCCTTAAACCACTAAAAACTTTAATAAACCTGTATAATTTGAGTCATTCCTTCTCAGGACTAATTTTAACAAGCTATTCCATCCTATAATAATCGGAGACTAAACTGTATCGATAGTCTAAGAAGTGAGGTCGGCTAGAGCCAAATAAGCTTTAGAATAACTTCAGCACTTCTACTTTAACACCCCATAGGCAATAAATCCTAAAATCCTATTTGCTCGGTCTAGCCACATAACATTGTTTTCCTAGAATGAGGTATGAGCTCACGACCGCAAAACCCTATCCTTCTCGCCTTCCGATCCTTAGTGATACATTGCGTATAGTGTACCTATTACCAGGATTTTCTCTACCACATTAATACGCTACACTGTCAATAGTAATTCCCATCTGCCACTGTCTACACCACCATCGTTAACTTATCTATGTCTCCCTGTAAACCGTTTACATCAGACTGTGATCTATAATCCTAGCCCATTTAGTATCCTCAGCAAACTTACGGATATCACACTGCTAATCCCACTACTAAGTAAGTGAGTTAACAGTAGTTAAGGCAAGGTGTGTCCAAAAAAAACCCCCCCCCCCCCTCCCCTTGCCTCAATTCTTTTTCCACATGTAATGGAATGGGTATTTGCAAAGCTGTGGACTAAAGTGATTGTGGGAGCATCCCTCGGCTAATACAGATCACTGGATCTTGTTTTTTGCCGATGATGTCAGTAATTTTTTCTTGAGTCCGCTGGAGGTCCTGTGATGGCTCTCGAGAGCTCTGCATGAGGAAGGAAAAGCCTTTGGATTTTGAGGTCTCCTAGCTCGGAAGACCAAGATCCAGTGCTTGAGGCTTACTATATGAAACGGTACAAGTCTGTGTCATGCATGCGGGAGGACATTGAGATCTTGGAAAGTTTTACTACCCTTGGTACGCGTAGTCCAAATATCGCTGTTCATGTCAAGAAGTCTTACAGCGGATTAGCATAGCCGTAGATGTGATTGGACTCGCTCATCACTACTATTTGGTTGACAGTAAACCTGTGTAGAATGACAAAGATCCGATCTTAATTCGCTTGTGATCCGCTAATCTATGGATATGAGACATGCCACTATAATAGAGTCCATGTTCATGACCTTTAAGAGGCGAATCGATGTCTTTGGTCATAAGTTGTCTCCGCATAATCATGGGGTTATCGCTGGGATGATTGAGTGTCAATCAGCGATTTTCATCAACCGTGATACTGAATCGAGGCTCATTACCTGCATAGTCCGTCATCGCCAATTTCGGTTTGATATGAAGCATGTGGCACGCTACCCTGAAACCGATCCTTCCAACTGGCTTGTATCTGTAATGAGACAACCCGGTGTGGAGAAGGCCAATGGGGCGCCTACAAGGTTCGTGACTGGGGGCAGTTATGTTTCTTGCCGAGAGTTGCCCTGGTATGGAAAGAGAGTTTGCATGGTGACTCTCGGCGTGGGAGCCCCCCGGAGTGGCCTCGTAGGCTGGTGCAAGCGACGCGCCCACCCGGCGTAATGCCCCAATGAATGAATGATTGAATTGTTGTGTATGTTTGTGGTATGTTTTTCTTCATTACTTTTTCAATGTTTGAGAACCAATGGATTTAGCTTGCGATCTTTTTCTATTTTTCTATAATTATATATATATATATATATAATATTTATATATATTCTGATATATATATATATATATATATTAGAACGGGTAAATATTATGAAAAACTACCACATAACCCTAAAAAAAATGATACAAAATGTTTTGTAACGGATTCTACTACATCTGATATGCTGAATAACATACTACAAATCTGTGAAATTCTGCTCCCAGAATATATTGTTTTCAAGATGGCGTCCCGACATGGCTACTGGGAGTTACGAGGGCCGTATCTAAACGGGTATTCAACCTAGAAAGCGCTGATTTTGGTGTGTAACTGGGGTTTTTAGGGATCAAGGATTAACAAAAGGGGTATAATGGTCATTGGTGAAGTATGTGGCACCTGGGGAAAAAAAAAAAAAAAAAAAAAAATCATTCATTTGATTGTAATTTGGAATGCATAGCTACAGGTTTCATAGCTTTCCAGAGACAAGATCGTATAAATTAATCATATAATTATATTATCTGCATTTTTGCATGTCTTTGCGTTCTAGCAGTAAAATACTCGTACATTTCACTGATGTATCTTTTTCTTTTTCTTCCAGGTTAAATATGAATGTACCCAACAGTATCCTAATATAAATCAGCTCTGGTTTCGATTGCCGATCAGAAGAGGGCGGTGACTGGTACGAATCGACAAAAAGGGTGCTGATGGATCAATGAAGCTAGTTTTCGGAGAGGTGATTCCATTAAATTACAGCTGCCTGTAAATTGCTTCGAAGTGCGCAAATTGTAACACAAACCGCATAGAAATCGAACGAACTTAATTTTAAGGGGAGAGTCAGCCGTGAAGATATGCAAAATTTTTTAATATACGAATTTGAAGTTATATGGTCTTGATGGCAGCGGTCGGCAACCTGCGGCTCCCAGAGCCGCATGCGGGCTCGTTTCAAGAGACATGTACGGCTCACTGCCACCTACTTAAAAAATGTCCAATTTTCGTTAGAAAAAGGAGCGCAAAGTTCTGGCGTAGATAGCCGCACAGATAGCCAGTCATAGCCGATTTTACATAATTTATATGACCTAGGTCCTGGTCTCTAGGAAAATATTGATATGAGTTTTTTGTATCTTATTAATATTATTATCATTATAATTATTATTAAGGTGTATATTATCGTATCTGTGGGTATTTAACCCCATGATGGTGTTTATGGGGGTATTGTTGGTACTTAATTTAATTCCAACCATAATGAGTACGAGGTTAAAAGTACTTTTTTTCCAATGTATTTTGATGTATAAAATGTGGTCCACATTCAGAATCGGTCGGAAATGCATATTTTGCAGTTACCCCCTTTGATCCCTGCTTAGGTTAGGCTACTCCAACCACGTCCAGGTTTAGTGTAGCGAACTAGCGAGGGTTCTGGGGGCATAGCTCCCCAGTTATGTCAGGTTACGTAACCAATATTCATGTATTGTATCCAACTGCAGTTGTACCGTTGTAGTTAAAAGATTTTAACTTGAATTTTCCAAGGAATAGTAGTAATTCCCATAATTTTATATAGTGCTTCCATATAATTTTAAACGTCATCACACATAATATACGTACTATCAGTAAGTATAGTATAACGCTTTTCCACTTTCCCCGCCTAAAACCTGCGTTCCCGACGGGTCCCAAGGTTCGTTATGGAGGGGGTGGTATAATTCAAAATGAAGGCATTTCCGACGATTTTAATGGGATCATTATTTCCTTACCCATCAAATACATGCGGAAAAGAGTACTTTTGACCTCGTACTCATTACTGGTTGAAAGTACCAATTTAGGCCTCTTTCATTTTGCGAACATTTCATGACCAGTCACGGGAACCCAAGAATTCAGCAGGCGTTCATTTGCGCACGAAAACCTAGGTCCCGAGGCGACCCGCTAGTACTCAGCATAACCCTGAACTTTCTCTACCCACATGTCCATTTTTTTGGGTGAATTTGTCAGTTTCATCCAGTTCAGAACAGAAGTGCATGGCAGAAAGTTAAATAAACATGGCAGAGTAACAAGTTTTGTACGACGGGCCGAAGTGGAAAGGACCTATGAAGCGATAACAACACGGTCACAAGAAGAAGAAGAGGCCGCCGCTTTATATCGGTCACAAGCAGAAGAAGAAGATAGAAAGAAGGCCGCCTCTTATCAAAGCCAACCATTCACAGTCACCAGACTGTGTGATAGATGTACAGTCTATCGCCATGCTTAATTTTGTAGCCATTTTACCTCTACCCACACCATACCTCATCATATCTGCCAAAGAATGCCAGCAGGGGATGGTACTGGTACATAATATCTCCTCTTTCATCACTAGAATCGTCCATCATTGCGATAATAGCCCCAGACACGGCAGGAATAGACTCTCCTTCTTCTTGCCTTGCCTCTTCGTTTGTTTGTAACAAAAAAACGGGTTTTTTTTGCGTTCCATTTGTGATAGGCAACCCAACCCTGAACCCAAGAACCCAACCCTGAAACTGAAAGAACTGGTTCTTTTCACCTTGGGCAAACAAATGGAAGAGGCCTTTTAACCTATGGATGAGGAACATTTTATTGTTTCGTAATTTTCATTCAGAAATTTATATTATACTGCGGCTCCATCAGCACGTTCCGTTGCCAAGTTTGAAGAAACTGGCTCTTCTCGAATTCTGTCGATTTGCCGACCCTCTGGTCCTATGGCAACACCCTATCTCCTTGGCTTTCGAATGGTGGAATTTTTTTCGGTCGGACATTTTTTTAATGCCCATAGCGAGGGTCAATTTAACTTTCAAAACTTTAAAGAAAAAAAAAAAAAGATAGAATTTTTTTGGGAAAATTTCCCATATATCAAAACTAACCTTTAAAAAAACAACAACAAACAACAGCATCTCAGGGTGAAGTTTGTTACCCAGGTAACAATTTCTGGAACACAATTTTGGATATGAAAAGTCACCTGTTCACAAAATTTTTTGGAACCATGTCTATCATTCACAAGGCCTAGAAAAGAGAGAAAAGAGAAGAATTACACCGAAGAATGACCACTAACAAGCAGGAGGAGACAGACAAGGAATTCCAAGCCGAAACTATGCACCTGGTGAATTTGATCGAACCTTGCAACAATGGCGGTGTGACCGGACCCTGACACCCTCGGCCTTTGAGCGATTAATTAATACTTATTAGGGGGGGACAAGGTGCAATCCTTTATGCATGCATTGATATGTGATTACTGATCCCATAAAAATTCTATGAAGAGTAGCATTTGACAGTACAGTACTCTTCCTAGGGAGCGCAGAACTTTAGCAAAGCTTCAAACGCGTTTTTCTCAAACATATAAAAGAACATAAAATAATCTCTGCTTTTCTTTTTGGAACGATTTTCACGAGACTTAGACACACAAAATAAAATATCGTAATGAAATCTGTTCTGATTTTTTTTTTGTTTTAAAGTCTTAGTTTTTTGATATATGGGAAAATTATCCTTAAAATTTTCTATTTTTTTTTTTTAAACAAGAAAAAAAAATAATTCGAAAACATTTTTCAAAATATTCCCAGAACAAATTGTTGGCAGAATAACAATGAATTTATCATATGGCGCATGTCACAAGATATCGGTCAAAAAATGGCTGAGAAGATGCAATTCAATTTCATCAAAAACCGACAAAAACCGGTTCTTTAATGGTTTTTCATTTTTTCCTTTCATCTGCATCACTGAATTTTCATGTGAGAGCAAGGGTACTAATTCACAACATAGAAATTATTCATGACCGTAGTATGCAATTTAAATTCACGCCGGACTCTACCTTGAGGAGGCAACAATGTAATTCCAGCACACTTATAAAAGGCGTATAGGGATTTTGGAAGGTCCATTCAATAGCAAAACTCTGCCTTTTCTTGGGACTAATGTTCCTAAAGGAAGGTGCAGACTACAGTTATGTGAAGACTCATAATCTGTGCAAAGACAATATTGGACTGTTGTGGATAACAGGTCTGATGCTTTGGTCTTTTTAAAGTCAGAGGTAAATTGAATACTATCATGGTGACCTACATTTGCTGCAACTGTGTGTAACCATAAAGTTTTGCAGCAGGACCATTTCAGATGTGGCCGTGATTATCGCCTTGGAGTGTTCAGCTGATCCCAACCCAAAACGCAGAAACTTGAAGGCCGAAAGGTGAGGACCAAGAACAAACCTCCTCAAAGATGTGCTTCATAACCTTGAAATGAATTGATGAAGAACAGTTGACGTCGCTTTTTCTTCCCTAAGGTGTAAATGGAAGATATTTATTTAATGCTGAATCCTATGGTAATCAGTATCTGAAAATCAATTGATGAAAGATATGGGGACTGCAATATTATATTTGCACGAAGAAGAAAGTTTGGATGACATAGTAACAATGAGAGAGAAAACGGCCACATCATTGATCATACTTCACAGCACAACCCAAAGAAAAAGATGAATGAAGAGTCACAGAAGAGATCAATAAGTGAGACAGCTGGCAAGGGTCTCAAAGCGATGTACGACAAATGTGCCATCCATTATGAGCAGTAACCCGACTACAGACACACTCAAAACTGCAGCCTGCTCTGATTATATTCCAGAATCACTCAAAATTCTACAAAATTTCTTATTTGTTTGTAAGGTCACACTTTCCCTTTCCACTAGTCACTTTCCACATAAAGCGGAAAGTGGCTAGCAATGACAACGCACTCATGCAGGCATATCGACCATGAACTGTTCGTTGCTCCCTCTGCAAAATAGGCCTTTCAGTACAAATGGCACCACTTAATATCGGTCTAGGTTTCTGTGATGGTTTTGTACAGATGGGATTCTGCTCGTCCTCTGCTGAAATGCAGAGGTTTTAAATGAGTGCCCAAATTGTGCTGCACCTCGACATGGACTTGGTAATGATATCGATGTGTTTGAACAAGCCTTTGTATTGCAGGCAGACATGTTATCATAACATCCTCACAATTAATGGGAGGGGAACATTTCACGGGATGGGTACGATAGATGCATTAACACCAGGAGAGAAGACAGGCCCATTATTCCTAGACAGAGAACGAAAGAACTAAGGGCCAGATTGTCCAAATGTTCTTTCGGTGAGATGTCTTCGTCACGTAATTTGTACCGTCAAACTTTTTAGCCGCGACGGATATCGTCGCACCGTCGGTGAAGGTAAAGAAACGAAGACCCAAGCACAGACCCTGCTTCACCCTTCCCTTGGTGCGGCGCTGATCTCCTCTGTAACTTTCATTGCCATTATTGATAAGAATAAAGACATTGTCAGTGACTTTGTGTTACTTTTTAACCTGTTATTGACGAAATTAACCTTCGTGCGTAATAAAAGAGTGGTTTGAAATCTCACTGGGAGACACAGGCGGGCTGGGCCAGAGCGGGGCATTCGGGCTCTGGCAGGCGCGCTGGAAAAATGCGGGCGGAGCGGGGGCGGGGCCGGGGAAAACATTTTTTCGTACTTTCGTTCAGGTCACGGACTCACTTCCGTTGTTTTTTAGACACTAACTATTTTTTTCCCAACCAAGTTTCACTGTGATTTTTCTGAAGGAGATACTTCTTGCATCGCACAGGACGTGGCATAGTACTCCTTCCAGCTAGCCAACCTTACCGTGACGGACTAACAGAAGGGAAAAGACGCGGACGGATTCAAACGTTACCCTGGTCCCCCTGTAGCGCAGAGAACTCGTCGTGTGGTCCCGTCATGGGAAGGGAAAGGTGGCATTTAGCAATCCGGTCCGCTAGCATTGTGGAGAAGTCAAAGGTCCAAAATAATTGATCACCATTTTTGCCAAAACACATCCTCCAAAACATCACATCAAAGAACTTCCAAGTCTTAATGAATGTGACAACAGATTTGATCTGCTTTGGGAGTTTATCGTTCACTTAAAACAAGCTACACCAGGTGGCAGGGGATGATGCACATGATTATCAGGGAAACCAACACCCATGAACCACCAGTCTTCAGTCAGGTACCTACCGATGATAGCATGTACTCCGGACAAATACATGTATTCTAATCAACGCTGGAGTCATTGTAATCTTGCAGCGCAAGCACAAGGTGAACTTTGTCCTAATATCCACATTCGATCAGCCACTGTACTGGACGGCGAGAGAGATAATCTTAGATTCCTCATCACACAGTCACCTGAACTCATTGTCCTTCTTCTCGGCTCTTTTCCATACTTTATGAATCTGTTTAGGAGCTATTGGTACACTGATGGATGCACAGAGACTCAAGGATATTTTAAGGGAAGTTTATGGTGAAGCTAACCTTAGGCCATATGATGACGGAGAAATCACTGCAGAGGGCATTCCGTGGCCATCTTCTCGTTGACAAATGTCTTAACCCATGGTACTGTCAGAGGATGGCAGATGAATGATCCTGGATTCGCGGCAATGGTTGAAGAGTCTAAGCAACATATACAACACTTGTGAATGGTGGAAATGGTATTAGAACACTGGTGTTAGCATCCAAGACACTTGGTAAAATTACGATAACTGCGGCAAAAAGATGGAACTGAAGTGCTCGGGTCCAAGACAAGTCAGTGCTGTGGCTGAATACCAAGGCAATGGTTAAGGTTGCTAGGGTCACTGATAAATGCTGATTTAAACGTTCGTGGTGATGCACCCTTGAATATGTTCTGACTGTTTGCCGATATTTTTGCTGCAGCTGGGCATTACAATTACTTGAAGTCAGCATATTTCTATGTCCAAGACATGGGTATCTTCACAATATCATCACCCGAAGTATTCAAGAAATTCGAACAAGCGTTTTCATGTCATCATCGCAGGCAGCAAGTTTTGGCTGGACTCAGTGGGGATCTAGTCATCGAGACGACACAGATGAGGTCATTGAAGACCAGTGGCGGTATGACACATTGGAAAGTGGATGTCTGAAAATCAGAGGCCCTCTGACCATGTCAAGCCCAATTTACAGCAGAGTAAACATCGCAATGCAAGAGTTCACAAACCTGTCATACATGACCATCTGAACATCACAAGGATTTGACAGAGGCAAGAATGAAAGGATGTGCTGCTGTTCTGAAGGGATCAGTTCAAAATTTCCCTATATGCAACCTTTTTCACCAGACGTCATTGAGATATATTTCACTGGTGTTGTGGCTGAGGAAGGCCGTGAATGTGCATTAATACGAATCTGTTGGATCAAGATAATGCAGAAAATGATCGGACAGCCTGCCCTTCAAATTCGCGTTCACTAGGGTGAAGGGATAAAGCCATAACACTTGTGAACAGAAATTTGCTATCCATGGTTGCTCCTGATCGGACCATTGTGACTCTACCCTCCTTTTTTGCAACGTTTAATGTAGTTTCTCTCAAACTGAGGATTTATCACGTGGAAGACGTTATGTGTTACGAGGCTCACCCTTTCCCTCCTGCCCTTTTGAGCCCCAAACATATTTAACGAAAAGCTAATAAGCCCCAATTAGTGCACACAATAACTGAGGAAGCATGAGGTGCAATCCTACAGCAGAACCAAAACAGAGCACTATATCCTTGATGGCGGGTCTTTCCTTCACCAATACCTGGCAGCATGGAGAAAGCTTTGAGGGGGGGGGGGGGGGGGGGGGGGAAAATAGCACAATCATAGCTAATTTCACCATTACCGGCATTAATGGTTCTGGTTCGATGTTGTCTTTGATTGGCTATGATTGAGGGCCGACCATGAAGGATAACACCATCAGAGAAGGATGCAGAAAAAACACTATTAAATCCTGTTATTAGCTTCACTGCTGAGACAATACTCTCTGGTAAGAAGGTGGAGTTCCTTTCAGTAGATGTAATACACAGAGACTGATATGCATGATAAGTGATGAACTGGGAACGTGGTTGTAATGTTGATTTACTGCACTTGGTGACGCCTGATGTCAACATAGTAAAGGCTGCAGTCGAGATGTCTCTTCGTCACACCACTACGTTGATTGGAGAAGATACTGATCTACTTGTTTACTTCTTCACTACGCACTGGGGATAGTAAGGGTCTTTATTTCAGATCTACAATCCAAGTGGATGGCAGTTATAAAGTTTATGACGTTACCCCTGCTTAAAAAATCCTTGGGCAAGACTATGTTGTCATTGATGTTCATCCATGCCATTACTGAATGTGACACGACCTCTTCGGATTTTCGGTATCAGCAAAAAGACTGCTTTCCATAAGCTTTATAAGAGGAAATACTGTCCTTCAGTTGTGGTGCCAAGAGGCTTCACCACCCCAAATCAGACCACAGAGGTGATCGATGACCTTGGTGGCCAAGTAAGGCTATCCTCTTTGGTGTAAATGGCACATATTCTCTTGCTACATATGCGATAATAATGCCTTCAGCAGGAAGGTTGTCTCTGCCTTCATCGTTTTATAACGCCTGAACATCTGCTCCGACTGAATCCGCTACCAAACTCCATTCTCGCAGGGCATACTATCAGATCATGGTATAGATGGGAAAACGAAGTGGATACGGAATGTCATAAACTGGGGATGGAGTCTACAAAAATCACTTCTGTCCAACTCATGTCAGAATGAATGCTGCTCCAGCAGTCTCTTGAAAGTCATTCAACTGCAACTGTTCAACTGCTTGTAAGACAGGTCCAATGTTCGTGTTAGAAAACAATGACTGCATGCACTACTGTCTGTGGACTGTGGCCACTAAAGAATTGCAACCATCCACACAATAGTATTCTTCCAGAGTGAGGTCAGAAGATGATGTGACGTTCACCTGAACTCATCACAGACATCACAGACAAAACTTTTTTTTGCTTAAAATCCAATTTAAGGCCATATTTTTCCTACTCATTACCTGAGTTAGAAATCAGTTATAGACTAGCATTATTTATTATGTTTTATAAATAATCTACCAATAGCCATTTTAAAACCTTTTGTTGAACTCTTTGACCCCTAAAACCTAGGGTTAGAGACACCAAAACCACCTTTTTAAGTTGAATAACCCATTGAGGATACAGCCCCCGTAAACTCCCAGTAGCCATGTTCGGACGCCATCTTGAAAACAATATATTTCTGGAAGCCGGATTTCAGATATTCAGATGTAATAGAATCGTGTGAAAAACATCTTGGTATGCATTTTTTGGGGGGATTCGACTATAATTGACCCATATAATATATACATTATATATATATATATAATATATATATATAATATATATATATATTATATATATATATATATATATATATTATCTATATAATCTATAATATATATAGATATTATATATATAAGATATATATATATATCAATATATATATATATTGTGAGGCTCGGAACCGCGAAAGAAACGGGGAATAGGAAAGGAGAGAGGATAATAAACGGAATATAGAGAGAATGGGGAAGAGAGAAACCCTGATACGTTAGTGACTAGAGAGAGGCAATAATGTTTTCACCGCCTACCCCACAGTTCCTTATCAACCCATTAAGGAGAATGGCAAAGGCCACATCCCGAATTGCTGACACTACTATTCTAAAGATGAGCGTCCCCTAGAGGAAGATTGCTGAGCCCAACAGAGTTGCAACGCGGTCAAGGAGCGATCAACTCATGCCGTCACCTCCACCTCCTTAAATAACTGTGCACTGAGAAAACCCTTTTTGACCGTACCTCCCCCCACACGCCCCCCTACCTCCCAAAAAGGGGGACAGGGGGAGAATCTTTCTAGTTTTGTTTGTGGGCAGACGTCCCTGCAGCGCCGGTGATAATGACCAGAGACAGTGTATTGTCTAAGGGGCAACGAGCGAGTTTACGCTGTATTCCCTTTCCCAGGTCATTAGGGCGGCGCACGGCTAAAGTATGGGGCTGAGACCCCTCTGTGCGCTCTGCAACACACGCCGCGCCCTTCATTACCCGACCCCCCAACTCGCCGTTCCGCTTTGTCCCCCCCGGGGCGGGTGTACTAAACCCTTATTTTGGCCCGACGTCCTGCAAAACACCTCCCCCCTGTGGCTTTGCCCGGGTTTTTCCCCCTGGGCTCCTGAGATGACGGGGCCACGGCGGGGCGCCCAAGGAGCGCCCCGCTTTCCCCCCGGGGGGGGGAATGCAACTCTAGGGTGTCACGAGTCCCGCAAACACCTGCCCCTGGGGCCCTTTTCCCCGGGGCCCCAGGGATCTCGGGCCCAGGCGGGGTGACCAAAGGAGGCCCGCATTCCCCCACGGGGCGGGAAGTGAAACTCTACGGTGTCACGACGCCCCTGAAAACACCCCCCCTGGGCCTTTGCCTGGGGCCCCTAGGGATCTTGAGGCCAGGGGCGGGGCGCCCAAGGAGCGCCCCCTTCCCCCGGGGGGGGGAAGTGCAATCTACGGTTTCACGACGTCCCGCAACACACCCCCCCCCCGGGCCTTTTCCGGGCCCCCCAGGGATCTCGAGGCCGGGGCGGGGCGACCAAGGAGCGCCCCGCTTTGCCCCAGGGGGGGAGGTACGTGCAACTCTACGGTCCCACGACGCCCGAAACCCCTCCCTATCCTGGGGCTTCCCCCTGGGCCCCGGGAATCACGGGGCTTTGGGGGCGGACACGCGGCGGGGTAGGGCGGGGGTGAAATCTGCGCTGTACGACGCCTGCCCAGACACCGCCCCCGAGGCTTCCCCCCGGGTTCCCCCGGGACCCCCCGGGCATTACGGACACACGCGCAGGGTCTTGGACCCCTTTTAGTACCAAGACCCACCAAAAGGCTACGCAGAGATGGTGAGTATTTCAAGTGCATGACAGGGGGGCGATTAATTATGCCCCCGGGAAAATGTAGAAATCAGGGGGCCTCGGGGGGAAGGGGGGGGTCGCCCCCCCCGGGAATGCCGGGCTTTTTCCCGCCTGGGAAGCAAGCTCCCCGTATTTTGACGCGAGGGGGCACTGCCCCAGTTAATGTGCAAAAATAATACATTATACCTGGAGTATCCCAACCTGGCACTCTCGGTAGGGGGGTGGGGACAGTTTTTGCCACGTCGGACCGTTTGGGAAAAACCCTAGGGGTGGGGGGGCCCCGAACAGGGCATCACCCCCGTTTAGCCCCCGCACTCCCCCCAAACGGGGGGTTAACATATTGGCGCAGTGAGTGGATCTTTAGCTTTTGGGGTGGCGTGGCTTAGCTGAGAAGAGAGAGATAGCGAGTGACCACCGCTTTGTAAGGCGTGGGTTGTGTGAGGGAAGTGAAGAGTATTAGGGCCCCACCGTATAGGGCATAGGTATGAATGTGTGGGTTGACTGACGAACCTGGGACCAGTGGTAAGCACGGCGAGCTGACTGCACGGTTCGGCGGGGGTGCCGTGTGTCCGGGGATAGGTAGGGACGCTTTGGCAACAGGGGGGAAAATTCCTTTTGAAGTCTTGAGCGTGAAGGGCAACCTTTAAAGGGTGTTCCTTAAAGTAACGTGACCGGTCCGTAACGTCCGGTCCGGGACCGTTAAAAAAAAATTTTTCAAGAAAAAAACCATTGGGTTTCACATAGAGCGGGCCGGACCTGACCAGCACGGACCGGCCCGGATTGCCGGTCAGGATTCTCGGCAAAAATATTTGGGTCCGTGCAGGTTTCGGTGGGTGCGGAGCCGTCTTTTTGGCATTTGGACAGTGTGAACATGGTTTCCCTTACAAACCAGCGCAAAAAAGGTTTTCCCCAGTTGACATCTGCTCTCCCGCGGTGCACACCAAGGGGCTAATTTGCGTGTGGTGCGTGTGTGTGTGCGTGGTGGTTTCGGTGTGTTTTTAGTGTGTATGTGGTGGTGTTGTGTGCGGGTGTTGTGTGTGCGTGGTGTGTGTGGGTGGGGGGTGGTTTTTGGTGGTGTAAGTTAGTGTATGGTGTGGTCTGTGGTGGGTGTGTGGTGTTGTGTGTGTGTGTGTGTGTGTGTGGTGTGTGGTGTGTGTGTGATTTTTGTTTGTGTGCGTGTGTGTATGGTGTCGGTGTGTATGGGGGTGCTGTGTGTGTGTGTGCGGCGTGCGTGTGTGTGTGTGTGTGTGGTGTGTGTTTTTGTGTCATGTGTGGTGTGTGTATTATGTGTGTGTGTGTGTGTGTGGTGTGTGTGTGTTGTGTTGTGTGTGTGTGTGTGTGTGACAATCACACTCTTACTTTGCTGTTAAGGTTTTGTATGTGTTAATTGTGAAAAATTTGAAGAAAAAAATGATTCGCCCAATGATGATTATAAATGAAAGAACCCTCATAAAAGAAAAAAAAAGGATAAAAAACCATGGGGCAAATCAGATTTTTGCCCGCAATCTCCTTTCTTTAAACCCTTTGGTTCCCGGTATTTTCCAGGTTTAATAATATATATTTTATCATTTTATGTTTAAATATGTAATACCGTAAAATAACTAATACCCCAGGGGCAAGCCCCAAATTGTTAAAATTGTTCTAAAAGCCCCAAAAATTGGCACACATGTAGATTAAAAATTTTTAAAAACTTTTTTGGTAGGAGGCATTCAAGATTCCCCTGTGGAAGATATGGGGGCCCCATTTTTCAAAATGGCCGCCAACCTTTACGTATTACATGACTTTTTATGTGTCTTAGTAGGGTCCCTAAAAACAATTTTGGGAAAACCTTCTCGTTTTCCCCAAGCCACTATATATATTCAGGCGCTCAAATTTTGGGCGTTAAGAAGGCACAGAAGTAGCTGGGATCGTTTCCCTTTGCAGAGGAAGCAACGGGACGTACACCCGTGTAATATTCTGGTAGAGGCTCAACCGTTTTGACCCAGTATACGCCAGTGAGAGCAATGCACGATCCACTCCCTCACGCACACGTGGGTTTTTTGAAAAAAAAGCGAGATTCCTTTCCAGGGAAATAAATTTTGGCTGTGGGGCATTTGGGGTTTTGTGGTCAATGTTGTCCACGCCGCATTTGTGAACACATTCTACGCGGGAGGGGGAGCCCATTTGTCTTCTACAGCTGACACACGTTTCCCCTTGGGCAGAAAGACGCAGGACTTTTCATATGAGAGTTTGGGCCCAGAGAGAAGAGCTTTCCACAAGCCCTCTTTCGGTTTCAGCACAGCATCAGCCCAACATGGGTTTGGGAAGAGGATTTTTTCTTGAAACGTACTGTGTTGACAGGGGGGGCCCCTTGTTTTGGGTTTGCTCCCTGTTTCCGACTTTGCTTGACACTGTTGAATTTGAGAAGCTGGAAATGGAAAGAGCGCGTCTGGAAGAGGAAGGTTTGGTTTCTTGATGCGGGGGCCATCCAGCACCATTTTTACTTTTGCAACTAGTCTTTGGCACAGAGTCCTCCGACAACCCCCCGGGAATGATCCAGAACGGTAGGTCTAAAAAATATACCCCGAACATCTTGCAGCACGGCAAGGTAAACTGCCTCAGTCTCACAGTCTTGCTCGCAGGCTTTGCCTAGCGCTTCACCAATCTTCATCAAACGCTAGTAGAACATTGGGCCCTTTTCCTGGGATCTAGGCCTGGTAAGGGCAACAGGCGCTTTACCCTTGTGCTTTTAAACTTTCTTGCACAAAGAACCCCGAGCTCTCCATTTTTGTCGTGTATAGCTTTGCAAGATCTGCGAGTCTGAAGACTGGGGGGTTTCCCTCTTTGGGGGGTTTTTCCTCGAATACAGGACCGTTACCGTAGATTCTTTACATCACACCTTTTATGGTCCCGTTTTTTCGGCTTCTACGTGGTCTTTTTCACGATAGTAAAGGCCAAAAAACATTGGAAGGTACTTGGCCTCCAGAGCCACCTACACCCCCTGAGCCTGGCCAATGAGTCTTGTCCCCAACTTTCGCTGCAACTTCCGTACGCGTGTGTCCACCTGGAAGGTTGCTACTTCATGTAGGGTCTCTTGCCAGACTTTCCACGAAAAAACAGGAGGGGCCCCTGGTTTGGGTTTGAAAAGTGTGTTCTGGCGGCTTTTCCTGAGACATTTTCAGTATACCAAAGCTGAGCTGTTGGATGAGTTCTTCTTGCCTTCGTACTTTGTTATTGTATTGGGCATACATGTTTTATGCCCTTGGCCCGGTGGGAACCATTGTCGCCTCAACCCTTTTCCCTTTATCTAGTCTCTGTAACTGAACATTCTTGGCTTTCCTATTCATCAAATTGACCAAGTTTTCAGCCATTTTCGGTACCCCTCCCAGGGTTTGGGGGTTTTTGACAGTACTGGGGACACAAAAGGGCTCGTTTTTCTCCCCTGACATACAAGACACAGTTCCAGTTTTTTCTAGGGGGGTGTTGTGGGGGTACGTTGCTCAAAAGTATCGACCCCCTTGGAACTTTTTTGCCAGGGTGCAGTCTGGAACAAACCCCTCTGAGTCGGTGGTGCTGCTGCGCTGCTGTCACCACCCCCATTTTAAGGTTTATCAAAGCCCACCCGCAAAGACACAAAAAAACCCCCCATGTTACCACAAGCTACTACTACAAGTACCAGATATCAACACTAATATTACTGCGCCGCCGTCACTGCACCCAGCGCGCCGCTGCAAAGTAAAATTCATTTTTTTTTGTAAAATGGAGCCATTTTTTTTGGGGAAGCACACAAGTAGTGTAATTGTACACTACTTATCACCCCTGCACATTATCACCCCTAGCAACCCCCAAAAAAACAAATTTTGGAAAATTCAAAGACGTATGGGAAATGCGGGCCCTTTTCAAAAAAAGGGCCCCCAAAGGCTACGGGGGGGAATCTTGAAGCCCATATCCAAAAATTTTTGAAGTATGAATTACATGTGTGCCAAAATTTTGGGGCTTTTAGAACAATTTTTAAATTGGTTTCGTATTTTTTTCTATGCCGCTGGGCTATAATTACAAAAGATTTTTAAAAAGCCCCCTTAAGGATTTTTTTTTTTTCGGAGATAATTGGTTAAAAAACAGCCACTTTTCTTTTGTGTTATTTCCTCCCCAAAAGGGGGTGTTTCTTTTTGAGATAGTTTCTTTAGTAGGCTCAGCAACTCGGGAACTGATGCTTGACATCCGAAATATTTATGGAATTAATTTTAAAATCGGTACTGCGACCCGGGGACCCGGGCACCGTATGCCGTAGACCTGACGGGTGTAGTGTGAATACACATGCTGGTGGGCCGGTGACTGCCGGGGCCGGTCAGGTGCCCGGGCCGTTTACGTGCAGGTATGTGTGAACAACCTTTAGGGGGGGGATAACGGGCGGTCGTGTGAGGAGGGGGAAGATAACTCGGCTTCCTGGCGTGCCCGGTGGCCGGGAGGATAAGACCTGGCCCACGATCTCGGTCGTATGAGGAGGGGAAGAAAAAAAAACTCTGCCTCCGGTGGCGAGTGCCGTACGCACCGTGCCCGGGTCGCCGGGGTTAATTAGTATGGCCCCCCACGCTCTCCCGGGCCCCCCCTTTCTTTTTCCCCCGGGGGATGCTCCCTGACTTGGGGTAGAGTCAAGCCTTGTAGACCCGCGCGGGTTTTTAAAACGTACCCGGGGGGGTGGATACGCAGCACACCGATCAGTCAAGTCACCCCGGGAGAGCGAGTTATGTAGGGTCTGAAAGTGACCTGAGGTAGGAAGGCCTCCCCTGCTAGGTGGGGGTAGGGAGGTAGGGTGAGGCCGTGGGGTTGATGAATGGCGATTCCCACCACATACTCCCTCTTCGGGTGTCGAGGAGTGGCGCCCACCTAGTAATCTCTCCACGGTTCCCTGGGCCAGAAGAGGACAGGAATGCAGGATAACCTACACCTACAGTCCCGGGGGGACTCGCCCTGACTCCTGGCCAAAGTTCAGGCCCTGTAGATCCGACGGGGTTAAAACGGCATCGATTCACCAGCACAGGACATGGAACATTGTCGGGGACCCTCCCGTCGCCCTGTGCCCTGTCATGTCATGTCATATTATGTTCCTGGATGTTACTTGTGGAATATGGGTTTCTATTACAGATTTTGTGGTTGTTTAGATCGTAATAATATATTAATTCTCTCTCCACAGGCTCCCACGAATGTTATATATATATATGGTTAGGATCGAGTTAGTAGATGACTTTTCCCTCCAGAGGCTCCCACGACACAATGGATCACAAAGGACCGCCTCAATTTAGTATCAACCGGCAAACGATCCACGATTGCATCACCACCTTCGAGCTTCACCGAAGCCTTTCTGGCCAACCTCCCTGACGACACACCATGGGATGCGCATGTTGGTGGCGACCCCTCCTGCACCCTGGACAAACGAACCTGCGCCCCTCCACGCTTCACCTGAGAGGGATGGGCTCTTTCACCGTTGTCCGAATTCTAAATGCTTCCCAGGTGGTGCCTCGTCCACACGTCCTCCACAGCCCTCAGACTCCTCTGACCCAACGCCTTAATCGCAGGCGTTGACGCCGACAAGCCCAAGCACGTCCGAGGACGGCCGTCTTCGTCGGAAGGGGGTAATGTGAGGGCTCGGAACGCGGAGGAACGGGGAATAAGAAAGGAGAGGAGGATAAATAACGGAATAGACGGAGAGAATGGGGGAAGAGAGAGAACCCTGATAACGGTAGTGGACAGAGAGAGGCAATAATGTTTTCGCCTACCCCACAGTTCCTTATCAAACCATTTAGGAGAGGGAAAAGGCCACCTCCCGAATTGCTGACACTAGCTGTTCTAAAGATGAGCGTCCCCTAGAGTGGGGGGGAGGGGGAGTAGGAGGAAGGAGTGAGAGAGTGAGAGAGAGAGAAGGCGAGGAGAAATAAGAAGAAGATTGCTGAGCCAACAGAGTTGCCCGCGGTCAAGGAGCCATCAACTCACGCCGTCACCTCACACCTCACTTAATAACTGTAAGTATTTACACCTCACTTAAGTAACTGAGATAACCTTTGACCGTACCTCCCACCACATGCCTCGCGTGCCTCCCTGAACAGAGGACAGAGGGAGAATCTTTCTAGCTTTGATTGTGGGCAGACGTGCCTCGCAGCGCGCGGTGATAAGTGACCATGAGACTAGTGTATTGTCTAAGGGTAGCGAGCGAGTTTACGCGTGTATTCCTTCCAGGTCTATTAGGGCGGCGCACGCGCTCAAGTATGTGGCTGAGACCCACTCTGTGAGCCCTGCACACACGCCGCGCCCTTCATTACCCGACGCCCCAACGTCTGCCGTTCCGTTTTGTCCCCCCGGGGTAGGTGCTACTCAACTCTACGGTTCCCCGACGTCCTGCAGAAGCACCTGCCCCTGTGGCTTTGCCCCTCTGTTTCCCCTGGGCTCCTGAGATGACGGGGCCACGGCGGGGCGACCAAGGAGCGCCCCGCATTGCCCCACGGGGCGGGAAGTGCAACTCTACGGTGTCACGACGTCCCTGTACAACACACCCGCCCCTGTGGCCTTTCTCCTGGGCCCCCAGGGATCTCGAGGCCACGGCGGGGCGACAAGGTGCGCCCCGCATTGCCCCACGGGGCGGGAAGTGCAACTCTACGGTGTCACGACGTCCCTGCAACACACCCGCCCCTGTGGCCTTTCTCCTGGGCCCCCTCGAGGCCACGGCGGGGCGACCAAGGAGCGCCCAGCATTGCCCCACGGGGGGGGGGAGTGCAACTCTACGGTGTCACGACGTCCCTGCAACACACCCGCCCCTGTGGCCTTTCTCCTTGGCCCCCAGGGATCTCGAGGCCGCGGCGGGGCGACCAAGGAGCGCCCCGCTTTGCCCCAGGGGGGCAGGTACGTGCAACTCTACGGTGCCACGACGTCCTGCAACACTACCTGTCCCTGTGGCTTCTCTCCTCGGCCCCCGGGGATCACGGGGCATTGGCGAGACACGCAGCGGGGCTAAGGGTGGAGGTGAAACTCTGCGCTGCTACGACGTCCTGCTAGACACTTGCCCCTGAGGCTTCCCCTGGGTTCCTCTTGGGACTCCGGGGCATTACGAGACACACGCAGCAGGGTCTTAGGACCCCTTGAGTACCACAGGCCCACCAGAAGGCTATGCAGCAGATGTTGATGTATTAATTACAGTGCATGACAGGGCGGGCGATTAATTATGCCCCCGGGGAAACTGTAGCAAGACAGGGACCTCGGGGGGGACAGGGAGGGTCGCCCCCCCGGCAATGCCGAGACGTTTACCAGCCTGGGGAAGCAAGCACCCCGTATCTCCGACGGGAGGGGGCACTGCCCCGGTTAATGTGCAAAGTAAGTACATCTAGTACCTAAAGATATGCCCAACCTTGCACCCTACAGGTAGGGGTGCCGGGATCAGTGTCAGCCACGCAGGACTGATTGGAAAAACGTAGGGGGGTGGGGGGGCCCCGCGATCAGAGCATCCCCCCCGTTGACCCCCCGGCCCCCCCCAAGCCCGGTGCTTTATTTAAAATTTACATATTATATTATATATTATTTTATTATAATAATATATTATTATATATTTTATATAATTATATTTAAAATACGTTATACATACTACATACTTATAGCCTCCTACAATATATATATATATATATATATTATATATTATATATATATATATATATTAATTTAAATATTTTTATATATAAAAATTATATCTATATATATATATTATTTTATATATATATTTATATATATATAATATATATTAACAATTTTATTATACTATATTAATGCTTTTTGGACTTATATTTTAGAAGGTGTTTTTTTTGTCATTGCTATCTTGATTCTATGAATTAATGTAAAATAAATAAAATTTAATATTCCTGAGTTTACTCTTCCCGCTTATGAAATTAAAAATACAAGGTTTACTTTTTTTCTTTTCACTACATTGTTACAATAGGGGGAATGATCTTGGTTTTGCGTTTTTTTGCTCAAAAACAAAAACATAATTAAATGTGTGCGTGTAAAACATAGCATTTCCCCTGAAAATATATCTAGGTCGGGTTAACTGAACAGATGGCGCTGACATGTTGATAGTGCTCACATTTCTTTTGAGCTAAACAAAATTTGAAAGTGCTCTATCCCCTATTTTCCTTGTATAGTCTTTGGATTTCACCAACTTTTGCCCGGAAGTGCGTCGTTACCAAACACACGCGGATTCATAGGGAGCCAAAATTTGTCATTTTAATCAGGCCATTGACAAAATCATTTTTGAAAAAAAAATCCCTCCAAAAGACCACTGTATGCGGTATACAGTGGTTATTCTCTAATCCCGCCGGGGCAAATATTACTGGTCTAGGCATGTTGGTTGTAGTGCCCCGAAGGTTGGACCACCAGCTGCCAAATTTCCCCTAAAGGTAAACCCCCACCTGGCACGGACCTGACCGCTCGTGAACCCAAATTTTCCCCCCCGCCCCCCCTTCCCGGGCCTCCACCACGAGGCCTTCCGGCCATTCACCCTGATGAACAACCCCCCCCGATCCCCCATATGCCCCCCGACTCATGCACAGGTCCAGCCGTGCCCCCCCCCCGATCACCCATACAGATTCTCGTATCACCCCGCGACCGCTCCCCCCCTCCCCAGTCTCCTGCCGCCCCGCCCCCCACCCCCACCACTCCCTGGCCGCCGGGACGCTGCTTTGGGTGGCCGCACGCTGTCCGGGGAGCGGTTATACCTGGGGGGTTTCCCGGGGGGGGAGGCCCCAGTGTTGTGCCACCGTCCAGATGATCGCCCCGCCCACCCAGCACCCCCCTTTACAAACCTTCGGGCCCCCAAATTTTAAACCCCTATCGCCCCCCTATGGTCGCGGACTCTCCCCCCCTCTCCTTTACCCCCTGCCTGGGCCCTTCGTCGGGTCCTTGTGGAGCCTATCCTGGGTGGGATTTCCTCCCCATCCACGCTTCTCGTTACCCCCGGCGGACGATTTTATCACGCCCCTATAAAACATGAAATTCCTACCGTGCCCTGGGGAAAGCGAGCGCCCCCCCTGAAACACCTACTCCCGGCCTGTAAACGCTCTTCTCGAGGACCTTCCCTCTCCTCACTTCTCAGCGCTCCAGCCCCGCCAAAAAAAGGGATCACAAGGAACAAAAACCCCCATCGCCCCCCCGCGGCCCCCCTTTTTTTGGCTCGACCGCGGCGTCTGACTCCTGAACGCCTACGGCGGGGAAAAAGGAGTTTGAGCACATACTGCGGGGAAAGGGACCATACGACCTTCCGACAGCCTGGGGGTTACCCCCTCCATATGGCACCCAAGGCCCAAAAAGGCGAATGGCGCGCGTGCGACGACTACAGGGGCTCTCCACCCATGAAACGGCCCCCGACCTTTTTCCCTATCCACACGTATTGGATTTTCACAGCATGCTGCACGGGGGGCATTTCTTTTCGAAGATTTTTTACTATGGCCTTCCACCAATCCCCGTGGCGAAGGGACGTGCCGAAAGATACAGTGACGCCCCCCCCTTTTTTGGGGTTTTTTGAGTACCCCTACTGAACTTTTTGGGCTAAAACGGTGGCCCCCAACCCCTTCCCCCCACTTTTTATGGATAAAATAGTCAGGAGACTCCCCTTTGCGTGGGGTACATCAAAGACATCCCTTTTCGTATCCAGGGGGGTCCTTTGCCGGCCTCCCCGGTCACCGTTTACCTACTGACGTTTGGGGGGGACAGGGTGACCCGTTGGGACGCCGCTATTCCCCTGCCTGATAGTACCGCGGAATGCAGGCTGCTTTTTTTTCCCGCGGGTTTTGGGGAGCACTGTACGGCGCGCCTGTCATTCATCACGGATCAAGGGGTGCAGTTTTTTAGTCGAGCTTGGGTTGACCTTGGCTTTCCTGGGGCCCCCCTCAGGTACTACGGCGAATCACCCCAAGCCAAAGACATGGTGGAGCCAAAGGGATGGTGGAGCCAACGGCATAAGAACATAAAAAAATTAGGACGCTAAAGGGGCCCGAGGCCTAACGTGGTTTTTTCCTGTCCCTAACACACCTACATCCCCCTTTTTCACCCCCTCCAAACCTTCCATTTCCTCTTTAAAGCCCCCTAATGACTCCGCACTAACAACCCTGCCCTACTGGGGGACCATTCCCCTTCTTCACCACCCTTTTTGGGGCCCCATTTTTCCCTTTTTTTCCCTCCTAAATCTAGTTTTTTCCGCTTAAATCCGTTACTTCTTGTTCTCCCTTGGTTAAAACCGTAAGAAACTTTTCCTACCTCCCTTTTAAAGTGGATAAATCCCTTTTACCCCTTTTTAAAAAATTCTATCAGATCCCCCCTTCCCTCGGCGTCTCTCGAGTGAGTGCAATTTTTAATAATTTAAAATTCCTCTCATACAAAAGTTACCATCCCTTTATCTTTTTTTTGGTTCCTTCTCTGCATTTTTTTCTAACAACAAATATCCCACTGTAATAGGGACAAAATTGAACCGCATAGTCTAGATAGCCCCTGATAGAGCCAGATAAAGCTTTTAGAATAATTCCGCACTTCTCTTTTAACACTTCTGGAAAGAATCCAAATACTTTTTTAGCTCTATTTTGGCCTCAATACATTTTTCCTAGGGTTCGGGGGGTCTGGGCCACCCTCACCCCAAGTTTTTTTTCACCTTCTATCTTTTTTCGCGTAATTGCTTATGGTGTACTATTCCCAGGGTTTTTTCTCCAACTTTCATAACCTGCATTTATCAATATTAAATTCCATCTGCCACTGACTGCCCACGTTTAAGTTTATCTAAGTTCCCTGCAATTGTTTAATCAGACGGGGGTCCAATTCCTACCTAACTTAATATACCAAACTTGCTGATATCACTGCTTAATTTTCCACTATCCAAGTCTTTTGAGGGAAATAAAAAATAGTAATGGCCCAAAAAACAGACCTTTGGGGAAACTCCACTTGTCCCATCCCCCTTCAGATTTAGAACCATTAATTGTAACCCTTTGTTGCCTTTACTTAGCCAGCTCTGCCCAATGAAGCCCCTTCCCATCTATTCCGAGCCTTAATTTATTTAAGTCGTCGTGTGGTATTTTTGTCCAAATCCCTTTACTAAAGCCCCAATATATTTTTATAATCCTTATCTTTATCTACCGCCCCCCCTCAAAAACTTTCCATGAAAACTCAATAATTGGTGCGACTGACTCCCTTGGTGAATCCATTTGTGAATCATTGAATTCAACTATTTTTTATCTAAGTGTCTCAAATGTTTTTGCAATAAAAATTTCCAAAATTTACCCCCACTGATGTTAACTTCCCGGGGTCGAAAAAATTTTTGACTTAGTCCTCGCCCCCCTTTTTTAAATAGGGGAACATTTGTTTTCCTCCACAAAATGGCCATCGCCTTCTCAACCGATTTCCTAAAAAATGTGCACTAACGACCCCCTAAAAACCTCCTTAAAACTCCTTTTAATACCCGGGGGATCCTTCATCTGGTCCTGGGCGTTTTTAAAATTTTTTTAATTTTTTCTTACCCTTTCCACCTTTTCCCTATTTCAAAAATTTTTGAGCTTCTCCCTCATCGCTTCCTCTGAACATCTGTTCACTATCATGTATCGTCTGTGTATCCTCCTCCGAAAAAAAAACACTAAAAATAATCATTTTGCTCTTAACCCTACCTCATCCGTATTTTTTGACCCCCCCCTGTCCGCCTTTTCGGGCCCAACTAATTCCCCCTTTTCTTTGGGTTTTTTATACCCTTATAGAACCCTTTTTTGGGGCCCCCTTTTGCCTGATTGTACTTTTAAACCCAAATTTTTTCTTAGCACTCGATTTTAATTTCTTCACTGTCCTCCCATCACTTTTACTGTTTTTTTGTTTACCAATTTCCGCCCTTGAACCTTAAAAAAAATGTTTTTTTTCTCCAATGTTGTGTTTTAAATTGGGGCATCCATTTTTTATCACTCTTTTTTCTGGACCTTATTTCCCATAAAGGGAAATTTCTTTTTTTGTTCCTCAATTTTATTCCTTAAAATGAGGTTTTTCCTCATCAGCCCCGACCCCCACTTCCTTTTAACCTCTCTAATTTTCCTCCCCACCCCCGACCTCACTTCCCCCCCTCCCCAAACCCCTTAATTACCTCCTCAGCCCCGACCTCACACCATATCCCAACCGCGCCCAAATTACCTCCAGGGGCCTTTTAATCCCTTCATAATTGGCCTTTCAGCTGTCTCCCCTGTCATTATTCTAGGAAAATTTTTTCCCCCCCACCACCCTTTATTAAAAACCCCCCAGGGGGCTTCTTTTAATTGCATAATTGGCCTTTTCTGAAATTTGGGATTTCTATCTTATTGCCCCCTTAATTTTTTTAACTTTTCCCCTTTTAAACTAAATCGATCTCATAAAGGTTTGCTATTTAAAACTAAATTCCCCCCCGACCTCCACTTTGAACTAAATCTCTCTTTAGTCAGCAATGATCCAGAAATTTTTTTCCCTTATAGGTCCTTTATTGCCTTGACTTAGGAAGTTTTTCCTGGATTATATTTCAATTCTCTCGTCGCTGTCACCTATGATTTTTAAATCCCCGTCTTTTCCAAGATTTTAAAAACTCCCCCCACGCCATATCCCATTTTATATCGGAGGCCCCTTGTTTATTTCTTCCTAATAGGAGCTGAATCCTCTTTACATAATTTGGAGGCCTAAAAACATACACCCAAAACCATTTTCTCATTTTTTTTCCTAACCTCTACCAAAAAAATCAAAAGCGTTATCTGTTTTAAACATTATTAACCCAACACTGAATGCTCTCTTGCATAAAACGCAACCCTCCACCCCGCTGCCTACCTGTCCTTGTGAAATAAATTATACCCCGCACTCGCTTCCCGGGTCGAAAACCTTTCCTGAATATCCAACCATGTTTCTGTTAATCCTGTATAAAAAACCCACACTATTTTTCCCCTCAGGAAATCTATTTTTAAAAAAATACTCCAAAAGTTTTTTTTTATAATAAACCCTTCGGTGCTGGTGGGAGCACAGACGCCCCTTTAAAGGAAGCCAAAACGGGCCCAGCCCACCCAACAAGCTGGGGGGGACGCCCTTCCCATCCTCCTCCTCCGCTCCGGCTACGGAGAAGGAAAAAATTCATCCACGCCGGCGGAGCTGGGGTAAAAGGGGAAGACTGCGCTGCCGTACCAGTTCACTCCCGTGAAAGAATGCCAGCAACGCCCCCCCCTTCCTCCCGGCACTTCTGCGGGAATGGTTTCACTACGGCCCCCCGCCCCCACGTACGCCCCCCCCCGCCCCCCACTCACCTCCCGCCGGGGCTTTCAAACGGCTTTCACACCTTTTTTCCTGCGGACGGATGCCCCCCACGAGGCCCCCCGGACCCACCCTAAAGGTCCCTACCGTGTCCTGGCGCGCCCGAGAAGCACGTCACCCCGAAGTTGTGGCACCCTTTTGATTCAGGGGGCGCTTGAAGGTGGGGTCATCTCCTTCTTTACCTCCCCCCCCTTCCTCCCTCAAAAAGTGCAAACCCCCCTTCCCCCCATTTCCCCCCCTCCTTCAGATCATCCACCCTCCCTCACCCCCGTTTTGTATCCTCCCCGTGCCCCCTTCCGGGGGGTTTCCCCTCCCTTCCCCCCATTTTTCCCTCTCCTCACCTTCCCCTGCCCACCACAAATCCCCCCTCTCCATTCCTCAGCCTACACCTCCCCACTCACAACACCTTCCCCCATCCCCATTTTCCCCATCCCACCCCCTGACCCCGCCCTTCCCTCCTCAAAACATTATCCTCCCTTCTCCCCCCTTTTTCCTCCCTCCCTTTTGCCCCCTTTATCCTACAAATCTGGCGGTTTTTTCCCACTCCACGCCCTCCTTTCCCCCTTCCCCGGGACCCTTACAGCCCCGGGGCCCTGGTTTGCCTTTTTAGAGACAGCGATGCTGGGGATCGATGGGGCGACCTCGTTCCGGAGAACTACACCCGCGCTCGGGGGGGGGGTCATTCATCGCCCCCCCTTTCCTTCCGACCTGCCAAAATAAGCGGCTGGTTTTTATTCACGTATTATAAAATTTTATATATATTTATATATAAAATATATATTATTATATATATATATATATATATTATTAATTCTTTTTTTTTTTAAAAAAAGGGGGAAGACTGTAGGACCCCCAATTTGGGGCCCACCGCTGCCCTATTACCCCTAAAGGGCAAACACACCCTTTGGGGGCTGACCTGACCCGCTTTGTGACCCAAATTCCCCCCCCCACCTCCTCTCCCCTCCGCTTTCGAGACCAGGATTCCAGTTTTTCCCTCCCAGCCACCACAAAACATAGAGAGCAACACACCCCTTCTCTTGGTTCCTCGTGGCCTCCCCCCCCGCTGTATTATCTACATATTCCCGCCGTAAAAAACTTTTTTTCGAACTTTGTTAGTGTTTATCTATCCCGTGTCTAGCAAGACATACAGCGGGGTCCTTCACTTAATAAAATCGGCAAACCCCCGCCTGTGGAACGTGAAAAATGTACATATACTACAAAGACATAGACAAAAAAAGCAGCAGCATACCAGACAATCTTGAGAAATATGCAACAAATTAGGGGTGTTCCTGACAGCAGACGAGATTAAAAGTAATATGGAAAACACTCCCAACCAACATAGAGGGGAAAATAAGACAAAAAAAAAAAGTCACCCCAAAGGGCAAGTTTTGTTTTCACATTGTTTCTTTTTTTTTTCAGACACATAGCAATTATTATGCTACATAGTGCCAGCTTCTTGCAGTCCTTACTACGCCATAGTCGTAATTCTTTGTCGTACCGCACTCTGACTTATTGAGGGCACATGCACTGCTAGGCTGATAGGCTTTGATTGGGCCCCCAAAACCCACCGTGTGGACAACAATACAAGTGTGCCCGCAGACTTTTCCCAGCGAAGGGCAAAGCCCTGGGAACTTGCTCGGTCGTGGAACGCCTTTATTAAGGACCTGTTGGCATACAATATATAGTTAACAGTAACACAGAAAATTTCATTTCACACAGCTGGATATTATCAGTTAGTGTAAACAGTGCAAAAATGCGATATCTCAGGGGCCCCCAGCGCCTGATATTGCCCACAAAAACATGGCGGACGGGGAACAGCGGTGTCTTCACCTGACAGCACTGACCACTCGCCTCAGGCCACCTCCACCTTTAATACCTACATGGTTGGGAGAGATACGGTGTAAATACGGTGGGGGTTTAAAGGGGTTTTTTTGAGACATTAGCTGGTGGAATGAAAAACATAGCTGATTTGAAAGCTATACAAGGTAGGAAAGAGGAAAAAACAGGCTCAAAAACTAACAGAGAGAGAAGAGAGAGAGAGAGAAGAGAGAAAAGAGAGGGGAGAGAGAGGGGAGAAGAGAGAGAGGAGAGAGAGAGAGAGGAGAGAAGAGAGAGCGAGCGAGCGAGCGAGAGAGAGAGAGAGGGGAAAGAGGGGAGAGAGAGAGAGAGAGAGAGGAGAGAGAGAGGAGAGAGAGAGAGAGGGGAGAGAGAGGGGAGAGAGAAGAGAGAGAGAAAAGAGAGAGAGAGAGAGAGAGAGAGAGAGAGAAGAGAAAAGAGAGAGGGGAGAGAGGAGAGAGCGAAGAGAGAGAGAGAGAGAGAGAGAGAGAGAGAGAAAAACAGAAAGTAAAGAAGGAACAAGGGAACGAAAATATGTAGAGGAGGAATCGATGAAAGATAAAAAAGGAAAGAAGGAAGAAGAAGCCCCCCTGTTAGCCTTAGTATGGAGATGAGCCGCGGCCATCAAAGCGGCAAGTGAGCGAGGCATCTAGTGGGGGGAAATGACTTTTGAATATGCAACTTCCCCCAGGTAAGAGTTTTTCCGTCCGACCTGACCCCGTAGACCTTCACGCTAGTTCCCTGTGAATCCCTTCAGCGCCCCCCAGGATACGCCAGCATCAGTCACAACATCAATAATTTTATACATACAACAGTAGCTTCATTTCATCCTTCATCCTCTATACGGGATGCCTTAACAAGCCCCACCACACTTTGACCCCCGTGACTAAAGCAGCCAGTTTTCCACCCATCCAGCAACCTAAATGAAATATTACCTCTCACACCACAATAGGTAACAAAAAGTGTTGTTACTGCCATCATGCCTTACCTACGTCCGTGCAATGGGTTTTCCCCATCGCCTTCACACGCTTCGCTCAAAATGAAACGAACGCACGCACACAACATAAACTATTAAACATACACTGTCCCGGGCCGGAGCCTACCACCGGCAGTACTTGGCGTGTCTCGCAGTTTGCCCATTGATCCTGTACCTCGCCTGTAGACCCCGTTTTCCCAAAAAGGTGTTGGGGGGATTTCTCACTTGATCTTGGTTAATGGGTCCCTGGACATGAAAAAATCACCCAGGTGCTTATTCCCCCATCGCGCCACGAATGCCACCCATGGATAAATCAAATATGGCCGCCCCCATCTAGATAAAAAATATAACGTTTTTAAATTTTATGGAGTAGAATCATATAATACCTCTAATCCAACTAATTTGAGGGTTGAGGTATTGATTTCTGGTGTTTATTGACCATTCGGATTCATTCTTGCCCTTCAAATGTCAGGGTCGTCAATGGCACATGAATTTAATCCCTTTTTACTTAAAGTGAGTCTCACGTTTTTTCTCTCTTTTCTTGTCAGGCATGTGCATGATGTTCTGGAATGATGAAGTTTCATTTCATGACCATTATGGAATATCCAGCATTACCAGGACCAGTAGGATGAATTTGGTCACCTCAATGGAAGAGGAGGACGTAGTCAATCCCAATAATAGTATTATCTGTCAAGAAGATAACAAAGTACCTAAACTAGTGAAAAGAAGTGGAAGAATGAAAAAGAGCTGCAAAAATTCGTAATTATATTGTTTCAAAAACGTATCAAAAGTGGGTTTCAGGGGATGAAGAGGAGACTGATGACAGAAGCATGTTTGTTTACCATAATACCATATAAATGCTAAAAAATCTTAAACACATTCTGGCAAACTTAAAGCTATTGAGGAAAAGAGCACAAAAGTTGAAGAGCTATGGTGTGTGACACAGAAAAGCGAGTCTCTTGAAAGTGATGGATTTAGGAAAACCCTGCGTGAAAGTGTTTGTACCTTGTGCCCCCTCCGAGCACAAGGATCCAAGAAATGGACGCCCTGTGTTATATGTGCAAAAGTCGAACACAAGAAATTTCTGTGACAAAAAACAGAATGTGCGAGTATATAAGTGCCAATAAATTCATTTGATGCTGCAAAGCATAACAAAGACGATGTTTTTACACGAATTGCAGACCGACTGATAGCGTGGCACCGAGGGGCCCT
>JACEEZ010020021.1:0-2500 GCA_016584305.1 Chionoecetes opilio
ATAGTAGTAGTATGTAGAGTAGTGTAGTAGTAGTAGTGGTTGTAGGTTTTTGGTGGTGGGAGCAGTAGTGTAGCAGTAATACTATAGTGGTGGAAGAAGTAGTAGTAGTAGTAGTAGTAGTAGTAGTATAGTAGTAGTAGTAGTGTGGTGGTGGTGGTTGGTAGCAGTAGTGGTAGCAGTAATCCTATAGTAATGGAAGAAGTAATAGTAGTAGTAAAAGAAGTAAATACTTAAGACATAGGTGCCCGACTAACACTACGATACCTGGTTAGTATGAGGATTAATGAACTCAAATTTTACCTCAAACGCTGTGAGCTATGATCATCAGCCATTACATAAATTTCGCACACCTGAGTCCCGGTGTTACGTCAGCAAAGGTGTTGGACTGCGGTTCGTAGTAAGTTTTAGGGAGTTGTAGGAAGTCGTAGGGAGTTATATTACATATCGTGTGCTGCAGTTCTAACATGTAGTTTTCATAAGCTTCATTTCCTTGCTAGTATATTTGCTTAATCAAGAGTGTTTACCACATGTCATCGTTTAATCTTAGGTTGGATAGATACAAAAAATTACCACTTGAAAAATATTCCTTCTGCTAGTAAACTAAGGGGAGACAGGACTTTAAAAGAAGACCTCTGACACACACACACACACACACACACACACACACCCACACCCACACCCACACCCACACCCACACCCACACACACTATAAAAAGATGGATCGGTACTGGCGCATGTGTTAGTGGCGCGTGCGTGCGTGTGCAAAACAATGACAGCACATAAGATGGTTGTACATTCGACCATTTCAGTACACTACACAGCCATTACATACTTCATTGATCTTACCATTATTAAACACTCCTCCGCAGTTTCAGGGTAGGTACAATACCACGTTATAGACTATTGATATCGAATAAGAACTTACCAACCTTTCATTTCCCACCATGACGCTTAAACCCTTGAGACTCTGAACGTAATTTCCATTGTAATTTGGGTACCATTAGACGATTTTCAGTGTATATAAGCAATATTTTATAGATGTTAAGTTGTTAACCTGTTAAGTATCCTGGTCGACTAACTAATTTGGTATATTCGGTTACTTTTCGTAATTTTATGGCTCGTCAACATACAATTTTTTTTTAGCAAAGGAAAGATCTGGGCGCGAAGGGGTTGCGCGATTTGATTTCCTACCGTAACAGTTATTAAATTATATTTTCATTGCAATGGATGTATCTTAACACCGACTTAGCGTTCATGCCCCTGAGAGAGCGATTTTTAGAGATCAAGAAGACTTAGCGAATAGGGAGGCGTTCTCAGTAGCAACCGCGGCGGTCAGTTATTCAGTCAGGTTTTTTTTACCTGAGTCATACCAAGATGGGCATTCAGTCTAGTCCTTGTTTTCACCATTTACATGTAATCAGTAGAAAGAGAGAAATGGCTTTAGTGATAGCATTAGTGGTGGCGATAGTAGTACGTAGTAGTGATAGTAGTAGTAGTAGTAGTAGTAATATTGGTAGTAGTAGTAGTAGTAGTAGTAGTAGTAGTAGTAGTAGTAGTAGTAGTAGTAGTAGTAGTAGGGGTACTACTACTACAATACTTACCATTACTGCTACTTTTACTTTGTTTTGGTAGATCATTCTTGTATGTAAAGAGATGAACATGTACAATGTAAGGTTTGCAGTGGAACGATAGAGAAGAAGAAAATCCACATTTGTCACAAAGTATAGTATTTCTGTAAAGTGTTGCGTTTTTACCACTTATACAGATGGCGGTAGGGATGGAAATACCAATAATGAAGAAATATAATGTTAGAATTATTGATAACTTATGAAAACCGGAGAAATTAGAGGTATTGAAAGAGAAGAGAAGTGACAGCATATATAAAGAAATGGATATACATTTTCTAATACGTTCTCGTGTTAGAATGATCATACATTATCGTCATGCCACGTGTGTTGGAGATGCTCTTAAATTGACTGTTTTGATCAATAACGGTGGCACAGTATTGAGAAGAATTGCTGTCTGAGTTTGAGGAATGAAGGTCAGTCGTACCTGTTGCGTTTATATATTCTGACGTAAGAAGATGGATGCTGCGTTACCGTACCGGACTACTACCGGCCTTCACAAGAAAATTTTAAATAATAAGAAAAAGCAAACACCGATAGCAATGGTAGTAATGCCTGCCTGTATATAAAAACAAAACAAGTAAAACAAAGAAACTATACCCTAGATAAGGAGAAGAAAAAGGAGAACGATAAAGAAAAATTGTAAATTCATGAGGCGACCGTAAATCTAAATGATTATGAGGTAATTAGGAAAATGTGATGTTCCTGATGTCAGTATTATGAAGATAATGATGATAACAATGATAATAATTATGTGAATTTTGTACAACTACACAGGCTGTCATCCAAAATTAGAGAAAAACGAATATTAACGGATAAATAATCATAAATCAAAGAAATAAGCGACCCTCACTATTATTATTTTTTGGCCTATA
>JACEEZ010020021.1:5000-35000 GCA_016584305.1 Chionoecetes opilio
CCAGCCTGCCTCAAATGCCTCATAAACCCTCCCTGCCGCAGCTACTCTTCGATCCTCAAGTTTATTGGATAGACGTGCTTTGCTGCTTCACTCAATCATGGCACTCGTTGATAGGAAGGTAAATAACACGGGACGTCTGTCGCTGAGCTCCTCCATATCTGCTTCGTCGCGGAGGTATTCTTTTCTATCAGTGGTACGCGCGTCTTCTGATAACAACTTCGGAGATCAGTTTCAACCCCGTCGTCAAATTCGTATCATTCTCGTACACATCCACACGTACGAATATGTCCAAAGTCCGTTTTTAATATGTGTGTGTGTGTGTGGTGTGTGTGTGTGTGTGTGTGTGTGTGTGTGTGTGTGTGTGTGTGTGTGTGTGTGTATGTGTGTGTGTGTGTGTGTGTGTGTGTGTATGTGTGTGCTATAAGGTGATATCGGTGTCATGAAAATCTGTGCCGGTCTACGTAGCTTGTATGTGACATTCTTCCTATCTCCTCTATCTCCACCACCACTACTAACAACAACAGCAACTACAATAATAATAATAATAATAATAACTAACATCAATAACATCAAAAGCAACAAACACAACAACAACTTCTACAACTATTGCTAACTACTAACTAACTACTACTAATACTACTACTACTAATACTAACTACTACTAACTACTACTGCCACTGCTACAATATAATTTCCTCTAATTACCTCATTACCACCACCACAGTTCCTTACCATGCTGTAACCACCCAGGTGGCTGCTGCCACCATCACCACCATCACCACCTTCACCACCATCACCACCACAACCAACATTGCCCTTTTCATCTTCATCTCCAACGTCATTGCCAAAGCCACGTTCATTTACCACCTACCGCCAACACTGCAGTATTTCACACATCCACTGCCCCCCCCCCTCCACACACACATTCCGCCATCCGCCACAAAATTGGTGCCATTCCCCCAAATGTTTTCTTTTTTTTTTTCTCGCACATTACTTTAACTGCCTCGTAATACCTGTTTACTCTTTCCTCGTGTCCGCAAATAGGAATGGAATGTTTATAAGATCATATGTTTTAACTTTCACACAGAAAACAAGACTATTTTTGATCGTTCTTATTTTTTCAGATTTTTTTTATTAACTTCCCCTCGACTCACTTCCTGATTTTAGTTGCATCTACCTGGATCTGAAGGGACCATTTTAACCCCTTGAGACCCATAACGTAATTTCCATTGTAATTTGGCTCGCAATAGACGAGTTTTAGAGAATATAAACAATATTTTATAGATATGACCTTGTTAGTAAACATTCTCCAGTAACTAATTTGGTATATTTAGTAACTTTTTGTAATTTTATGGCTAACAACATACAATTTTTTATATAGCAAAGGAAAGATCTGGGTTGTGAAGGGGTTAAGGACTAGTCGTTATGTTCTCAGCTATTTTTCATCATAACTGAGCGTCCTGAACGTCAACAGATACCAAGAGACTCAGTGCAGCTAAAGCTAATTAATGTATACCCTCCCCTGTGAAGGAACGTAGCTTTAACTCACACTTACACTTATATGTCGTTTTTCTTCCACCCACTAAATTATGCAGGGAAACATTCTCCCAAGGTGTACTACTTTTTATCTCCATAAACGCTTGTCATTACTCTAGCCATCGTGTCCAAGTTTTGACAGGCTCTTAAAAAAAAATTTTGCGGCGCTCATCAGGCCTGTCACCTCGGAGTTTTGCCTCTACGCTCCCCGCAAGAATTCTGAGAAGGCAGCTTTTTTATTGAGGACGTGAAAGGAAAAATAAAATTAGAAGTTCACGTTTACAATCTTATTAGTTATTGAAATGAAGGACGGTAATTTCAAAATGATGAGAGAGAGAGAGAGAGAGAGAGAGAGAGAGAGAGAGAGAGAGAGAGAGAGAGAGAGAGAGAGAGAGAAAAAAAAAAAAAAAAAAAACTAGACAAACAGGCAGGGAAATTCATATATAGTCCTAGTTGCTTCGTCATTTCCCTTGATGCACATACTTATGAAATCACTCGTGAAAATAAAGGCAAAGCGTGCACTTAGCTTGTTGGATATGTTAGGCTCATACGTGACACTGAATCACTCAACACTGTCACGTAAAATTTGAATAAGAGAAAAAAAGGTGACATTAATCAAAATAAACACCAGAAAAGCAGCACCATAGGGATCATGTAGTAATAATAAAGCAAATAATAATATAATATAGTCTATTTAAAGATATAATAATATAGCAAACTGCTTACTCAACGAAAATTACCGGTCCAACAACATAGCTTAATCTATTTAATATACTATAGGAGTAGCCGTGTGTTTGTCTGTCTGTCTGTCTGTCTGTTTTGGGTAGCCGAAACTGTAAATTCAATTTTGATGAGAGTAGGCTCAAAAAATCGCAAATAAATCGGAGGTAAGCGGCTTGGTCCCATGTCCATTGAAACATTTTGAAGGTTTTTTTTTTAAACACTTTTATGAGTATTAGATTACATGAAGAAACTGCGGTAACGCCATGCCTCATTTCACTCCTTCCGTAGACTTAGGAACTTACCGTTTGTGTGCGTGAGTGTGTCATTCACCCATGGTCTTGTCCACGCGAGCTGGCTCGCGATAGCCAGTTTTCACACTCTCAGTGCGAGCTTGGAGCTCATTATTACCGATCTTTGGGCAATGCTGGGACCTCACACACCACACACCCCAATCCCCTTGCTCAAGGGGACAGTAACCGCCCGAATTTGTCAAGTGAAAAAATCCCCGGGAGCACGATGACTCGAACCGCCTACCCACAGAATGGGAGCCCGGCACGCTGTCACCTGACCATCGCGCGGTGTATGACCGCGTATGGTGTGTGTGTGTGTGTGTGTGTGTGTGTGTGTGTGTGTGTGTGTGTGTGTGCATGCATGCATGCATGAGTGTGCGTGTGTGTGCGTGCGTGTGTGAGTGTGTGTGTGTGTGTGTGTGTGTGTGTGCTTGCAGGACAGGCGTGGAGCTGGGGTGAGGCAGGCGTGGGGCTGGGGTGAGGCAGGCGTGGGGCTGGGGTGAGGCAGGCATGGGGCTGGGGTGAGACTGGCGTGGGGCTGCGGTGAGGCAGGCGTGGGGCTGGGGTGAGACAGGCATGGGGCTGGGGTGAGGCAGGCGTGGGACTGGGGTGAGACAGGCGTGGGGCTGGGGTGAAACAGGCGTGGGGCTGGGGTGAAACAGGCGTGGGATTGGGGTGAGGCAGGCTACGGTGGTGGTAGGTGGTCTATCCCGAGGAACTTTGACCAGTGACCAACGACAGCAACAACACGATTGGAGTTTGCACTCACATTGTTGTCTAATATATACTACTACTACAAACATCAGTACATGGGTCCGAAGGGCCCACAAGCACTTGTATAATTCTAAAATATTACCATGATATTTTTTTCTACCTGCTCTCAGTATCTTTTTTTTTCTTATTCTTTTCTGTTAAAATGTGCCACCAGACTTCAGTCAGTGCAGACTACAGTTGTCTTTAGCTGAATTTGTCTCTTTTGGTGGTATTCTAGGGAGGACACCTTCGCTAACACTCTCCGCCCATCACTCCCAGCCTGCAGTACGCCCACAGCCTTCTGCCAAACCTCACGCCCAGTCAAATGTGTCATTGGTTCCGTGGTTTTAATCATCTGATCGTAATTCATAAAAGTTTGGTATTTGTCCTCCCCGCCCTAAAAAGAGTAACGGGAAGATTCGTGGATCCCTCCAGTGTTCTTGTAGACTTAATTTCTAAAGGAATTGAAGGTGATATACTGTAGCGTAAGGCCTTTAGGGTGAGCCTTGCCCTTAGCGCTCATAGCTGTCCTTGGCCTGAAGGTCGATAGCCCCCACCCTCACACACACAAACACGGTTACCTACTGTATTGTGTGTGTACCTTGCGTCGTTCACAATTATCATCACATTTGCTACACTGCAGGGTTTTGCATCGACCAACCAGGATAACAAATATTGAACCAAGATGACGGAGTATCAGTAGCTTGTTTTTCCAGTCTTGGTCAGGACTTGATACAGATCATAATGGTCGGACGATCAGACCAGCAGCCAGCCACGCCATTCATTTTCCTATAATACGTGTTAATTTAGTTCAGAACCAGTATTTACCTGTTAAGTCTGTACACAAAAGACTAGCTGGGTATTCAGTAGCATAATCTGATATTTGATACAAGGCTGAAAGGCGGTTGTTAGAGCAGCCAAGCTTTACCCACGCTTGGGGAGCCGCACATGTTGGGATCAATCTGGGTACTGCGAGCACTGTGAACGTGTTGCATTACTCGTCTCCTTGGGCTTATGTAACGATGGATTCACACACACACACACACCACACACACACACACACACACACACACACACACACACACACACACACACACACACACACACACACATACATACATACAAAAAAAGACACACACACACACACACACACACACACACACACACACACACACACAGTAGCCATCATTTTTTTTCAAACTCGCCATTGAGTATACATATATATTCAACATCACAAAGACGCCACAGCTGTCTCTTCAAAATTCTGTATAGCTTTACACTGGCAACTCAACCCTTTCCTGGTAAATTCGTTGTGAAATGAAAGGTTTCAGAATCTGTACGTCTTTCCAGAGGCCAGTCAGGCTTGAGGGGGCTTGGAAGGGTCTTGGTAGCTCGGTGGTTGTGGTTGTCTTGGTAGCTCGGTGGTTGTGGTTGTCTTGGTAGCTCGGTGGTTGTAGTTGTCTTGGTAGCTCGGTGGTTGTGGTTGTCTTGGTAGCTCGGTGGTTGTAGTTGTCTTGGTAGCTCGGTGGTTGTAGTTGTCTTGGTAGCTCGGTGGTTGTAGTTGTCTTGGTAGCTCGGTGGTTGTGGTTGTCTTGGTAGCTTTGTGGTTGTAGTTGTCTTGGTAGCTCGGTGGTTGTGGTTGTCTTGGTAGCTCGGTGGTTGTAGTTGTCTTGGTAGCTCGGTGGTTGTAGTTGTCTTGGTAGCTCGGTGGTTGTAGTTGTCTTGGTAGCTCGGTGGTTGTAGTTGTCTTGGTAGCTCGGTGGTTGTAGTTGTCTTGGTAGCTCGGTGGTTGTAGTTGTCTTGGTAGCTCGGTGGTTATAGTTGTCTTGGTAGCTCGGTGGTTGCGGTTGTCTTGGTAGCTCGGTGGTTGTAGTTGTCTTGGTAGCTCGGTGGTTGTAGTTGTCTTGGTAGCTCGGTGGTTGTGGTTGTCTTGGTAGCTCGGTGGTTGTAGTTGTCTTGGTAGCTCGGTGGTTGTAGTTGTCTTGGTAGCTCGGTGGTTATAGTTGTCTTGGTAGCTCGGTGGTTGCGGTTGTCTTGGTAGCTCGGTGGTTGTAGTTGTCTTGGTAGCTCGGTGGTTGTAGTTGTCTTGGTAGCTCGGTGGTTGTGGTTGTCTTGGTAGCTCGGTGGTTGTAGTTGTCTTGGTAGCTCGGTGGTTGTAGTTGTCTTGGTAGCTCGGTGGTTGTAGTTGTCTTGGTAGCTCGGTGGTTGTAGTTGACACCTGATTCAAACTATAATTCGGAAGGAATCAACAAACATGTAACAGAGGAAAATTTTGTTATGTTATGTTTCCTTACTCTGTTCTTTTCCGTTCTTTTCCTTTACTGTTCTGTATTTACTGTTTACTGTTCTTTACTAACTTTAGCGTTCTTTTCCTTACTCCGTTCGTTTTACTCGTTCGTTTTACTCCGTTCTTTTCCTTACTCCGTACTTTGTTCTTGATATTTTCTATTCTACATGATCCAAGCAAAGGTCGGGGCTTGAGCCTGAGCCTGTATAGCGCCCTGACGTGAATTTATGAACACTCTGTGACCTTTTACAGCATAGGAGAGGTTTTAAATTTTTTAATATTTGTATTTATTTACTTTTTTATTATTTTTACTTATGATCCTATAGCGCCTGTATGTTATTATCTCCCTTCCTTAGGTTTCTTATCTTGTTTGAGATAGTAATTGGTATGCTCGTAGTGTTGGCCTGCATTTAACCCCTGGAGGCCCAGAACGTAATTTTCATCGTAATTTGGCTATCAGTAGACGATGTTTTGTGAATATAAGCAATATTTTATAGATATGACCTGTTGAGTATACTTGTTGACTAGCTGATTTGGTATATTAAGTAACTTTTCGTAATTTTATGGGTAACAACAGACAATTTTATGTAGCAAAAGAAAGATCTGGGCGTGAAGGGGTTAATTTTCCTTCTACTAGTGTCCCCATATGGACAGCTCTCGGCCTAGATACAGTGTAAAGTGAGGACCATAGCTGCCGTAGAAGAAGCGCTTGATTATAAGGCATTGGCTAGCAGCGAAAGATGTGTTGTACAAGGCGTATACATCTTCTATAATAATATAAGCGAAAGTGTGTGTGTGTGTGTGTGTGTGTGTCCGCGAAAGGTGCCGCCCCCCGTGCCCCAATCCCATCATATGGCACAGTTTTGGAACCAGCTCGACCAGGGGCAACTTTTAAGCCCACTTATGAGATGATCCGATCACTTTTTTTTCTTTTCTTTTTTAGCAGCCTATTAGCGAGAATTGTGGAAAAAAAATGTGGGTTGCGAGAATTGAGGAAACCTTGATGTAGGGTGATGGGTAATGGGTGAGTGAATGGGTGGGGTGATGGGTAATGGGTGTGGGGTGATGGCTGAGTGAATGGGTGGGGGTGATGGGTGATGGGTGAGGGAATAGGTGGGAGGTGATGGATAATGGGTGAGTGAATGGGTGTGTGGTGATGGGTAATGGGTGAGTGAATGGGTGGGGGTGATGGGTAATGGGTGAGTGAATGGGTGGGGGGTGATGGTAAGGCGTTAATACAAACATTTCTACATCCATGATTTCAGGAAAGTTAGAAGGGGCTATCTGGAGAGTCTGTGTTTGGTGGGCCGAAGGCCCACCAATAGCCCTCCGCAGGAGCTAGCCAAAAAGTCCGCCCGGAGGGCGGCTTTGGCGCTAGTATATGTATATAAACTATATATGCTTAGTGGCGGGTGAGAAAGGAGATATAACAGTAATATAAAGAAAAATGAAATATGAAGTTGCGAGTTAAGTGAAGAGAAGGTGTAAGCGTTGAAAAAGAGTAAGAATGAAAAATGAAGAAAGAGTTGTATTTTATGAAGTGAAAATAGACACAGTGAGGAGAGAGAAAAAGTTGAGTCAGGTGCTATTTTATTTCTATGCATGAGTTAAGCTGTGAATATATGTATGAATGCAGATATTTTACTTTTTTTTTTTTTTTTTTTTTTTTTTAAACTTAATACATTGAATACAGAAGTTGAATACAGTTGATGTGCTAAAGTCCTGACTGGGACGCCAAGGACTATCTCTAGCAGTATTATATTTTATTAATATCAATAATTATAGAAATAATATGGAAAAAGTACAGCAATTCTCTACTATAAATTAATACTGATAACAACTATACGCTAATACAAATAATATAAAGAAAGTATACTAATACATTGATACACATATATATAAAGAAAGTATACTAATATAAAACATAATCTTATTATACAAATGTTTAGTAATGATTTTTATTGCATGTTTTATTGCGTTAGTTCCGCTTGCAGCCAGCCATTTACGCCCGATTTGAAGGCGTGCATGGAAGTGGTGAGATGCAGGTCGGTCTGGCGCACCAAGGTGTTCCATAGTCGACCATAGCGGGGTAGGAAGGAGCGGAGGTAATGTTCCGTCCTCGCGAAGGGCACAGTCACTTGATGGTCGATGTTGTGGGCCGCACGGGTAGAATGGGAGGGCCTGGCCCGTGGGTTGAGGCGCAGCTCTGCTAGTTGTAGGAGCTGCATCCTGTGAGCCTTGTACATGACGCACATGCCTGCCACGTCACGCCGCAGCTGGAGAGGTTGAATGATCTGTGCAGCAGCCTCAGGGGCTTTCAGCCGGGCCAGCCGCTGGGCTCTGGCTTGAACCCGGTCAAGGAGGCGGAGGTATGACGGGGGGCAGGAGGACCATGCGAGGGGCGAGTATTCCATCAGGGAGCGGAAATTTTGACTTGTAGAGTGTGCCGACTCCCTGAGCGTCCAGGAGGTGCGCGACGCGTCGGATGCGGCTCAGTTTCCAGGCAGCATCCTTGGCGACCTTTTTTGACGTGGCTGGTGTATGTGAGGCCAGAGTCGAACTCCACCCCTAAAATGTTGACTGACTCCTGGAGGTGTATTTTTCTGCCTTCCAGGAGAATGGCGTGTTGGTCCCAGTTGACTGCATCTTGCCTGCGGGAGATGAGGACGGTTTGGGTCTTGTCTGGTGCAAAGGTGACTTGCCATCTCTTGCCCCAGGAGGCAATGCTCTGCAGTGCCTGGTTGATACGAATGACTGTGTTTGTGGCGGTCACTCCTCTCACAGGTGAATGTGAGAGTAACAGTCGTCTGCGTACGCTCTTGCTCAGAATCAGCTGCAGGATGTCGTTGAAGTAAACGTTCCATAGTAATGGCCCGAGTACACTTCCTTGAGGGACACTGGCTTGATAGCATTTTTNAGCGCCCCGATCCCCCCTTCAACACACTGCCTCCATGGTGTTTCCTTGGTCTGCCCGGTGGACAGCGACCTGGAACTTCCACTCTTACAGCTCTCCCCAATGCCTCAACACCTTCTCTCCTCTTCACGTGCCCAAACCACCTCAATCGCCTTACTCTCACCTGGCACTTCCAATCCAACAGCTTTCCCCCAATGTCTCACCACCTCTCCTCTTCACGTGCCCAAACCACCTCAATCCCCTTAGTCTCACCTGGAACTTCCACTCCAATAGCTCTCCCCAATGCCTCACCACCTTCTCTCCTCTTCACGTGCCCAAACCACCTCAATCGCCTTACTCTCACCTGGAACTTCCACTCTAATAGCTCTCCCCAATGCCTCACCACCTTCTCTCCTCTTCACGTGCCCAAACCACCTCAATCGCCTTACTCTCACCTGGAACTTCCACTCCAATAGCTCTCCCCAATGCCTCACCACCTTCTCTCCTCTTCACGTGCCCAAACCACCTCAATCGCCTTACTCTCACCTGGAACTTCCACTCCAATAGCTCTCCCCAATGCCTCACCACCTTCTCTCCTCTTTACGTGCCCAAACCACCTCAATCGCCTTACTCTCACCTGGAACTTCCACTCCAATAGCTCTCCCCAATGCCTCACCACCTTCTCTCCTCTTCACGTGCCCAAACCACCTCAATCGCCTTACTCTCACCTGGCACTTCCAATCCAACAGCTTTCCCCAATGCCTCAAGGGGATCGCCCACTCTAAATTTTGTTTACAAATAGATCTTGCTGTAAATTTGATGAGTTATTTAGGGCTTAGTAAGGAATTCAAAACATAAGTCTCAGTCTCATCTGGCCAACAGTTTTTTGCAAAATCAAAATCAAATAAAAAAAGAGGAAAATTAGGCTGATTTGAATTGCTTTCAACTCGTAGGATTATTATTGGATTTTCAAAATTTTATAACCATTAACTCTTCTACTTATGACGAAAGATTATTTGGTGTGGTTTTTCTTTATACTTTCTTTATCACCGAGAAATAAAATTTTGTAAAATTTTGAAAAATTTCCCCCTAAAATAAGTTTGAAGCATTAGTGCCATGTTCCTAATTGACAAAAACAAAAAACTCTACCATAGTTTTCTTCACTTTTTATCCAGCTATCCATTGATGCCTCAAATGTAAAGATCGGATAAACACTGATGAAGGAGTAGCAAATTGTATAAGAATAACTTTCATTTTTCAGAAACGAGCCCTACACATTTTTTTTTTAGTTTGACTAAGTGTTACGTCAGTAAACTCTATAAGGGCTTTGTCAATTAAACTCTAACTAAAAAAAACCACTATAATTGATATTTTAGCGTCAAAACAGATGTAAACAAACGAGGCGTGGCGCTCGCGTGGTGCGGGGGTGGGGGGAGGGACTGGGAGATTTAAACTCATTTAAATATCCTTTTATGGGACAAACTATATATCAGTGTGTTGCCCAAGGCCACAGCTACATTTATATGACATAAAAGGATTTTCGAAATTTCCATGAATTTTCGATATGTTCAGGGTGGGCGGTCCCCTCAACACCTTATCTTCTCTTCACGTGCCCAAACTACCTCAATCGCCTTACTCTCAGCACTGTACTCAACTCCTTCAATCCACACTTTCTTGCCACCTCTTCACTGGGTACTTCATCTGGACACATGATTTTACCTCTATAAACTTAACAATCAAATCAATAAGCTCAAAAGAATACATTACGACAAATATGTATTATTTTCTTCCATATATAGAGGTAATCAACTATCATTTTTCATCATGTAGTCATTAGATGTCGTCAAAATAATAAGGCAACTATTCGTATATCTGTAGATCTTTTCATTTTCCTTTCACGTAAACATTTGTCCTGGTATTGAAAACCATTACCCTATTACCACCTGTATTTATTTGTTAGACACATGTATGAGGTAGAAATAAATTCCTCTCTCTCTCCTCTCTCTCTCTCCTCACTCTCTCTCTCTCCTCTCTCTCTCTCTCTCTCTCTCTCTCTCTCTCTCTCTCTCCTCTCTCTCTCTCTCCATCCTTCCTCTCTCTTCCCTCTCTCTTTTCTCTCTCTCTCTCTCTCTCTCTCTCTCTCTCTCTCTCTCTCTCTCTCTCTCTCTCTCTCTCTCTCTCTCTCTCTCCTCTCCCTCCCTCCCTCCCTCCCTCCCTCTCCCTCCCTCCCTCCCTCCCTCACACACATACACACTCTCTACTCTCTCTCGCTCTCCTCCTGTCTCTCTCTCGTACTCGTTCTCTCGTCTCTGTACTCTCTCATCTCTCTCTCTCTCTCTCTCTCTCTCTCTCTCTCTCTCTCTTCTCCTACATTCCTTTTCACCTCGAGTAGAGTACACAGCCACTCACCTTCTGACAGGTGCCTTCTGACAGGTGGCATTAGGGAATTCTCCAAATCAAACACGACATGGGAGGACAAGGCGAGGACGAGGTGGAGGAGACGACGGGAGAGACTGCAGGGGCCAAGGGGGAAAAGTGGTAAAAGGAATAGAAAGGGTTTATAAAGGTCTATTATGGTCAAGGGAAATGTTTTTTTTACATATGAATTTATTGATTGGGTAACGCACGCATCAGAGAGAGAGAGAGAGAGAGAGAGAGAGAGAGAGAGAGAGAGAGAGAGAGAGAGAGAGAGAGAGAGAGAGAGAGAGAGAGAGAGAGAGAGAAAACCAAATCTTTCAAAGGCACCGTAGTACTTGCTACTACGCCAGAATGAATTTTCTTCTCTTTATCACTCGAGCGTCATTTCTCTCCTCATCCTCATATTTCTTCTCTTCCAGCCTCTTTTTCCGTCATCTCCTCTTCTTCTTTCTGTCTCCTCCTCCTCCTCATCTTCCTCCTTTCCAGCTTCTTTTCTCCTCCTCCTCCTCCTCCTCCTCCTTATCCTCCTCCTCCCTCCTCCTCCTCCCTCCTCCTCATCCCCCAACATCAGCCACTATCATATCGCCACACTATCATATCGCATCGTTCAAGGCGATGACTGTAAATCACTGTTGCCAGAAGCCACAGATAAAAAGGCAACACGTTAGCACATTATCGTCAGTCTGGCTTCATTGCACACAGTCTTTCAATCAGATCATCGTGTTTTATCCCTATTCTTCCTCCTCCTCCTCCCTTCCTCCCTTCTTCCCTCTCTCTTCCTCCTCATTCCTTTCTTTCCTTCCTTCCTTACATCTACTCCCTTCCTCCTTTCTTCCCTCTCTCTTCCTCCTCATCCCTTCCTTCCTTCCTTCCTTCCTTACTTCTCCTCTTCCTTCCTTCCTTCATTCCTTCCTTCCTTCCTTACTTCTCCTCATCCTCCCTTCCTTCCTTCCTTCCTTCCTTCCTTAGTTCTTCCTCCTCCACCCTTCCTCCTTTCTTCCCTCTCTCTTCCTCCTCCTCCCTTCCTCCCTTCTTCCCTCTCTCTTCCTCCTCATCCCTTTCTTCCTGCCTTCCTTACTTCTCCTCCTCCCTTCCTCCTCATTTTCCTATTCCTCCTCTTCAACGTGCTTTGTCTGCCTGTTCTCCTTCACAAGCATATTGTTGACCTGCCAGGATAAATACCATACGAGGGGGAATGAGATGCTATGCACACACACACACACACACACACAGACACAGACACAGACACACACACACACACACACACACACACACACACACACACACACACACACACACACACACACACACCCACACACACACACACACACACACACACACACACACACACACACACACATAAATACGAGGACCTACCTCTCAATATTCATCACAAGTTCACACACGCAATTTTTTTCACCGGTAATCTTCCAAGTTTGTAATTCCCCTCTTTTGTTCCCCTCTCCCACACCCCAAATGCTTTACTCTTTCCAATATTAATTAACAACAACAACAACAACAACAACAACAACAACAACAACAACAACAACAACAACAACAACAACAACAACAACAACAACAACACAACAATAGCAGCAACAACAACAACAACAACAACAACAACAACAACAACAACAACAACTACAGTAGCAGCAACAACAACAACAACAACAACAACAACAACAACTACAGTAGCAGCAGCAACAACAACAACAACAACAACAACAACAACAACAACAACAACTACAGTAGCAGCAACAGAAAAACTGGTAATACCGCCGGTAGAACTTTTCGTGATGATTAATATTTTCGTCGTCATCCCAACAAAATTTGAGGAAAATGTTGTGAAGACTTGAATGAGTATAAAATGACACTCGATGGTGAGCCAAATGAGAGGAGGAGGAGAGAAAGTTGGGAGAAGAAGTACAGAGAGATAAAGGAGGTAGTAATAGGGAACGAGATGGATACGTAAAGGAAATAGGGAAGGGAAGGAAGAATGGAAGAAGGAGTGCTGATAGGGAAGATAGAATAATGAGAAGGGATAGAATAGGGAATGGAAGGAAGAAAGGATAGGTGAGATAGCTAGGTATATGATTATAGTAACCTCTTCTCTCTCTCTCTCTCTCTCTCTCTCTCTCTCTCTCTCTTCTCTCTCTCTCTCTCTCTCGATAAGTATGGAGTAAATCATCCTCAGTCATTCCTCCTTTGTGAACCTCCTCATTTCATTCCATCACGTCCCTCACTCCTACCACACCCATTCCATTCCATTCCTTCCATCCCATCCTACCACAAACTATACCCATTCCATTCATCCCATCCTACCACATACCACCCCATCCCACCACGCAGCAAACACCCGCCCAGCACTCGCCGCATCACACTCGCTCCACTTTTAAGCCTCAATAAGCCTCTTTTTAACCCTTAACACGACCAATAACCCTTAACATTAACCCTCAAAGAGAACATTCCCTCGATAGGAGAAGAATCGCAGAATCACTCCACCGGCAGGCCAACATTAAGAGATTTTGACGGTCATTACAGGTAGTCTCTTTTTTACACTTAGGAACCGAATCAAAGCCCCAAGTGGCTATTTCGCTCCGACTCTCCGCTAAGCTTGCAGAGTTCGGCCGAGAATGCCACTCCCGAGAAACCATTAAGAATCGTGGCATATCCGAGCCCTTCAGCACCATTCACCTTCAGAAAAACTCGCTACCTCATTATGGCAGCGAAAGCAGGACGGGTTTGTTGTATACGAGGAGGATAAAAAGCATTAAGAATCGTGGCATATCCGAGCCCTTCAGCACCATTCACCTTCAGAAAAACTCGCTACCTCATTATGGCAGCGAAAGCAGGACGGGTTTGTTGTATACGAGGAGGATAAAAAGCAATGGACGAATGGAAAGGAGAGGAATGAGAGGCAGGCAGGCAGGCTATGCACTTGTGTCTTTGTAAAGGTGAAGCCTCGAATATTATTACCTATTGTTGTCTTTGTTATCATTTTCATCGTTCTCATTATTTTTGTCATTACTGATGTCATTATTATTATCATGACCATTATTATCATCATTATTATTGTTATTATTGTAGTATTATCGTGACCATTATCATTATTATTATTATTATTATTATTAGCATAGCATAATTTTTATAATCACTGTTATGATATTATTATCATTGTTATCATTATCATTATTGTCATCATTGTTATCATTGTTAATATTTTTATTATTAAATACAAATATTTGAAGAGAAAAAGACACCTTTACTTCTATGTTACTTTTGTTGTAATAATCTGATCAGTTTTGTCAAATTTTTGTGTGTAATTAATAGATGCAATTGTAAACTTTAAACCTCTTAATAAGTTATGAACTCTCAAAACACTTTTCGTATTATCAGGATGAAAAAATTACTAAGTATATTGGTTAGTATATATTCGCTAAATGCTCTGATGATAAAACACACAATAATGATCATGATTTTCACGACGCCAAACTCAAGAATGGTTCGAGAAATGGGTCCATGTCAAGAAAAGGAAGATGATATTGAATCGATATGTAGTACATAAGAGACACGAGAGAGAGAGAGAGAGAGAGAGAGAGAGAGAGAGAGAGAGAGAGAGAGAGAGAGAGAGAGAGAGAGAGATAAGATAAGATTTTCATCCTATCTAGACACTTTGCAAGTACCAACTACAAGGTTATTGACTATACAAAGCGCCGCCACGTCAGCACGAACTAGGCGGACTCGAACCGCTGACCGAATGCACAGGGGCGCTGCACATTGCGAGCTCACGTCTCTACCAACCTTGCCACCCTGACGGGCAGAGAGAGAGAGAGAGAGAGGATGGCATACGTTAACAAGTAGATAGTCTCTCTCTCTCTCTTTTCTATATATAAACAGTTATTAATCACACAGATGGTTTAAAAGGTAGATAAGTTAATTAATAGAAAATATTTAGAATCTCTCTCTCTCTCTCTCTCTCTCTCTCTCTCTCTCTCTCTCTCTCTCTCTCTCTCTCTCTCTCTCTCTCTCTCTCTCTCTCTCTTTTTATTTTTTTTAATTTAAAAAAAAATTTAATACATTGAATACAGAAGGGGAGTTGATGTGCTAAAGTCCTGACTGGGACGCCAAGGACTATCTCTAGCAGTATTATATTTGATTAATATCAATAATTATACAAAAAATATGGAAAAAGTACAGCAATTCTCTACTATAAATTAATACTGATAACAACTATACGCTAATACAAATAATATAAAGAAAGTATACTAATACATTGATAACACATATATATATATATAAAGAAATTATACTAATATAAACATAATCTTATTATACAAATGTTTAGTAATGATTTTTATTGCATGTTTTATTGCGTTAGTTCGCTTGCAGCCAGCCATTTACGCCCGATTTGAAGGCGTGCATGGAAGTGGTGAGATGCAGGTCGGTCTGGCGCACCAAGGTGTTCCATAGTCGACATAGCGGGGTAGGAAGGACGGAGGTAATGTTCCGTCCTCGCGAAGGGCACAGTCACTTGATGGTCGATGTTGTGGCAGCACGGGTAGAATGGGAGGGCCTGGCCCGGTGGGTTGAGGCGCAGCTCTGCTAGTTGTAGGAGCTGCATCCTATGAGCCTGTGTACATGACGCACATGCCTGCCAAAGTCACGCCGCTGCTGGAGAGGTTGATGATCTGTGGCAGAGACTCTACGAGAGGCTTTCAGCCGGGCCATCCGCTGGGCTCTGGCTTAACCCGGTCAAGGAGGCGGAGGTATGACGGGGGGCAGGACGACCATGCGAGGGGCGAGTATTCCATCAGGGAGCGGACTTGTGACCTGTAGAGTGTGCCGACTCCCTGAGCGTCCAGGAGGTGCGCGACGCATCGGATGCAGCTCAGTTTCCAGGCAGCATCCTTGGCGACCTTCTTGACGTGGCTGGTGTATGTGAGGCCAGAGTCGAGCTCCACCCCTAGAATGTTGACTGACTCCTGGGGTGTATTTTTCTGCCTTCCAGGAGAATGGCGTGTTGGTCCCAGTTGACTGCATCTTGCCTGCGGGAGATGAGGACGGCTTGGGTCTTGTCTGGTGCAAAGGTGACTTGCCATCTCTTGCCCCAGGAGGCGATGCTCTGCAGTGCCTGGTTGATACGAATGACTGTGTTGTGGCGGTCACTCCTCTCACAGGTGAATGTGAGAGTACAGTCGTCTGCGTACGCTCTTGCCTCAGGAATCAGCTGCAGGATGTCGTTGAAGTAAACTTTCCATAGTAATGGCCCGAGTACACTTCCTTGAGGGACACTGGCTTTGATAGCATTTTCAGAGGAGGTGTGACCATTCACCACCACGCGCAGAGTTCTTTCATGGAGGTAATCTTGCAGGAGGTGTAACAGGTCCCCGCAGATCCCCACCCCAGGCTTCTCAGCTTGGTAGTGATGCCCTGATGCCACACCCTATCAAAGGCACCAGCGATGTCAAGGGCGACGACGAAGGTGTCTTCGCCCCGATCTAGGGAGTGGTTCCAGGCTGCTGAGTGCAGGAGAAGAAGGTCTGCTGCAGATCTCCCCTGTCGGAAGCCGAATTGCCGTGAATTTAGCAAGCGGTGAGCGTCAAAAAATGTAGTGATTTTGGAGGCAATGATGGACTCAAGAACTTTCCCAACAACGGAAAGGAGGGAAATGGGGCGGTAGTTCTGAGGATCGCCTCTGCTCTTCTTTTTGTGGATAGCACAGACTCTCGCCACTTTCCACTCAGATGGCCACTGCTGAGATGAAAGGCACTCCCGGAAGATGGTAGCAAGAGGCACAGCAAGTTGTGAGGCACATCTTTTAAGCAGGTGAGGGCTGATACTATCTGGTCCCAGCGCTTTCTTGGGATCAACTTGTTGAAGTTGTTGCAACACCTCCTCCGTGGTAATGGTGATGCTCCCTAGGGCGGCCTTGGTTAGAACCGGAACTGTAGGAGGTTCACGTTCTGGGTCCGGAACTGTCATCTTGGAGGAGAAGTGGGCAGCCAACACCTGAGCTTTACCCCGGTGACTTGTGACAACAGAGCCATCAGGTGCTGTCAACGGTGGGATGCTGTCGTCACGAGAGAAGCCCTGTTGTTGTTTGATGCTGCTCCACCACTCCTTAGTGCCCACTGACTGGCCTGTTAGCTTTCGCTTGAGGTGATCCCTCCAGTTGTTGATCGCCTCTTTCTGGACTCTTTTCATATTTTCACAGGCCATTTTGTGCTGGTGTTTATGTCTTCTTGTGGGGTGGGACTTATATCGCAACCAGGCCTTGCTCTTATTGTCTGCTGCTTTCCTGCATTGAAAGCCAAACCAGGGCTGGTCTCCCGGTTTAGACTTGTATGTCTGGCAGGGCACAAATCTTCTTTGGTGGGACATCAGGATTTCTGTGAAGTTCTTCAATTGTGTGTCAACGTCACCTGTAAGCACGTCAGACCACACAGTGTTGTTAAGTGTTGCCTTCATTGCATCCCAGTTCCCCTTGTCCCATAGCCAGTTGGTGCGAGTCACTGCCTCATCTCTGTCGATGGCCAGCTTGATCTTGGTGAGAACAGCCAGGTGGTCGGAGGAACCCACTGTTGCTAGTGGACGGCAAGTCACTATACTGCAGGGCAAATCGGTGATTACAGGGTCAAGTGAAGACCCTCTCTCTCTCTCTCTCTCTCTCTCTCTCTCTTTGCTTCTTAACTATAAATGTTATAGATGTGTTTTTTTATTCAGCTACATGAGCCTTGTTATTTTGGCGTAGTGGCTGGAAGGTGAGGGTGGGAGATCAGCTGGTGGTAATGCAAACACAGCTGCCACGTGCCAGCTGTATACTGACGCGCGTGATAGCTGGTGCCAGACACAAGCACCAGCTGCGCACTGAGGAACAGCTGGCAGCAGTGTGTGTGTGTGAGTGTGTGTGTGTGTGTGTGTGTGTGTGTGTGTGTGTGTGTGGTGTGTGTGTGTGTGTGTGTGTGTGTGTGGTGTGTGCGTGTGTTGTGTGTGTGTGTGTGTATGTGTGTGTGTTGGTGGTGTGTGGGTGTGTTTTGTAGTGTGTGTTTGTGTGTGTGTGTGTGTGTGTGTGTGTGTGTGTGTGTGTGTGTGTGTGTGTGTGTGTGTGTGTGTGTGTGTGTGTGTGTGTGTGTGTGTGTGTGTGTGTGTGTGTGTGTGTGTGTGTGTGTGTTGGTGTTTGTTGGTGTGTTTGTATGTGTATCTATTCATCTAGTTCAGTGCTCTTCAACCTTTTTTGATATCGTCCACCCCTAGTAGTGACTTGGTAAGAGCTGTCCACCACAATTTTTTACTCGCTTTAAAATCTCACGGCTCTGACATTTTTAATCTAACTATATCATTCAACAAAATATATCGGTAGGAAAAGGCAGTTTCACTCGCATTATAATTTACAGTTACATATTCTTATGTAAATAACACATGCAGTCTAAAACTATAATTTACAATGAAATTTAAACATACTTTCGGAATTCCACAGCAAATGCATTTTTCTTCATGAAACTAAAGTAAAATTGCACCTAATATGCGTTATATATAGTATCCATAAAATAAAGCCTTTTCCCTCAAGAAAGACTAATCAGTGGCCTGGCTGCTGTTGCAATTTGTTTGCTATCAGCTTAAATCGAGGCATCAGACAATTTTCAAGTGCAACGCCATAGACCACTGTATACCTGAACTGTTCACGCGACAATGTTTTGAATTGCGGGGCTGCATAGGGGCCCACTGGGTTACCACTGGGTTACACCACTGGGTTACAGGCAGTGGATGCCGATCCTCCCATTGACGAAACCGCACCCTCTCTTGACGAAGTCAGAGAGGCTGTAGCAAAGTTGAAGGGTGGAAAGGCAGCTGGTGTTTGTAATATCAGTGCGGAGCTCCTCAAAGCTGGGGGTGAGGCCATGATCCGCGGGTTGCATGCTGTCCTGACTGCCGTGTGGCAATCAGGTACCATTCCTCCTGACTGGAAAAGGGGGCTGGTCGTCCCTATCTGGAAAGGGAAAGGGGACCGTCAGGACTGCAACAATTACCGCGGTATTACACTGCTCAGCGTACCAGGCAAGGTGCTTGCCCATCTATTGTGCTGACACGAATTCGCAGTCATCTGGTGAAGCATCAGAGACCTCAGCAGTCTGGGTTCACAGCCTGGTAAGTCACAACGGACCGTATCCTAGCGCTTCGTGTCCTGGTGGAACGCCGACGTGAGTTTCGACCAGGGGATGCTTGCAGCCTATGTTGATCTCAAGAAGGCGTTTGACTCAGTGCATCGTGAGTCACTCTGGGTCTTCTGCGACTTCGAGGGATTCCTGCAAGGACTATTGGTTTGATAACTGGTCTGTATTCGGGGGACTGAGAGTGCTGTGAAGTGTAGGGCAGGTGTATCCAGCTTCTTTCCTGTGAATTTACAGGAGTGAGGCAAGGGTGCGCCCTTGCCCCATCACTTTTCAACGCTTGTATGGACTGGGTAGGGGAAACAAGGTTGGTAGATCAAAGTGTTTGGGTGGAGCATCCGTGGGCAACACCAAGATTCACTGATCTTGTTTTTGCCGATGATGCAGTAATTTTTGCTGAGTCCCTGGAGGGTCCTGGTGTGGCTCTCGAGGCGTTTCACGAGGAGGCAAAGCCTTTGGGATTAGGCTCCGGGCTAAAGACCAGGTCCAGGTGTTTGGAGACCTTACTAGATAAGCAGTACAGTCTGTTCATGCGTGTGGCGAGGAAACATTGAGATCTTGGAAGTTTTACATACCTTGGTAAGCGCAGTCCATAATGACGGGGTGTCCGCAGAAGTCTTACGGCCCCGGATTGGCATAGCCACGGTGTTATGGACTCGTCACGGGGTATTTGGCTTGTCGTACCTGTGCAGGGGGACAAAACCGGATCTTCAAGTCGCTTGTGAATCCCTGTCTTACTCTATGGTTGTGAGACATGGACACTAAATAGTGACTTGAAGAGACGAATCAGGCCTTTGGTAATAGTGTTTCGCAGAATCATGGGTATCGCTGGGATGTTTACGTGTCCAATCAGCGATTGCACCGTGAGATGAACGAGGCCATTCCTGCATAGTCCGTCAGCCCAACTTCGGCATATTGGGCATGTGGCACGCTACCCTGAAACCGATCCTTCCATCGGGTTTGTATCTGTAAGAGACAATCGGCGGGGAGGAGGCCAAGGGGCGCCACAAGGCTCGTGCTGGGGCAAGTTGATGTTTCCTGTCGAGAGCTGCTTGGTATGGGAAGGAGCCTGCATGGAGCTCTCGCCGTGGTGCCCACCGGGATTGCGTGAAAGGGTGGCGAGACGACGCGCCCCCGGCGTATGCCCCCAAATAAATTGATTGATTGATAGATAGGGCCCGTGGGCGCCCCACAAAGAGATATAAGTGTCATAATGGCTATCTTTATACTGGTTTAATAAGTTATATAGGGTTTATACTGTAATCTTCGTAAATGTTTGTTCTATAATATTATCAAATAAAAAAACAATTTAAAAAAACACGCTAAAGAAATGCCATTACGAGACTTGAAGAAATATGCATGAACTTAATATTCACTTAACCCCTTCGCATTTAAAAATTTGCGAGTCAACTTTATCATAAAGGGGTATCATAGAAGCGAAATTTTATTAGCTTTCCATTGCTATATTTCGTTATCTGATAAATTAATTAGAGCAGATATATAGAGCTAGATATGAGCTATAGAGCTATAGAGCTAGATAGATTAGAGCTAGATATGAATCCGAGCGGCCCTCCGACTTCGGGCCCTTGCGCGACAGGCCGATATTCCGAGCGCAGTCCAGGTATACAGTGATCTATGGCAACGCGCATTATGGGATCCAAATTCAGAATGACATTCCTTTTCTATCCCTTGACTAAAACTAAGCTTGAGAAACCTTGCTCACACAGACATGATGTTGGCATCTGGACAAATATGGCTGTTGCCTTCTCAGCTTACTCCTTGTAGTCCTGACTATCAAGCAGGACAACCCAGCAATGCAATGCATAGGATGGCCAAATGTTTTGAAAGCTGTTTTTTGAGAATAATCCACTGAAAGCTTCAATAAGGCATCAGAATGATCAGTTCCATCATCTGAGAATTGATGAAGCTTACACATGTTGGAGGTCTGATGTGTCTTGGAAATAGAAGTAAAGGTTTTCCTACATCAAAGTCAGGTTTTCTGGTAATCCAGGGGGACATTCGTACCTCCAGTGTTTTGCTCTGTTGTCTGCCCTACCCTGTGTCCAGTCACTTTTCTCTCATATAGGGATCAAAGACAGCACATCACCACATGACTTCAAAATCAGAAAAATCACCACTTTTTTATATTGCTTTTAATTTTTTTTCACATTCAGTTTGAATCCATTTATGTTCCCTATACTTGTAAAACTATCCACACCTTGCCTAGTTTTATACCATAGATTTCTTTTCCCTATCCATAACGAAACGTGGGCCCTGATCTCGTTCACCCACCTGTCCACCCAAGACAGCCGTTTCCCCCCCTCACTCAGTCTCGTCCACTTTAGGTGGACCGTTCACTCAGGTTAAATAGCACTGATCTAGTTCATCTAGTTGCTTTTTTAGGGCCTGAGCCCACACTCGTATGGCCCCGTCTCCATAGTACATTTTTAATTTGGCTAAATTTTAATGTGTTGTGTGTGTGTGTGGTGTGTGTTGTGGGGTGTGTGTGTTGTGTGTGTGTGTGTGTGTGTGTTGTGTGTGTGTGTGTGGTGTGTGGTGTGTGTGTGTGTGTGTGAATTATCTAGTTGTATTTATCTGGTTGTATTTTACAGGACCAGAGCAATGCTCGTATGGCCCCCTCTCCATATCAACATTTTTTACCATTCATCCTTAGTGCTTTGTGTTGGCCGAAGCCAGCACCCCAGAGAGCAGGTCACAAACCCCGGCTAACACCCGGTACCCATTCACTGCTGGGTGGACAGGGGCTCGGGTTTTTTTAAAGGGAAACAACCCATCTGTTTTCCGCTCCGCCCCGGGGGTCGAACCCCGGGGCTTCTCGGTTGTGAACCGAGCGTGCAACACTACACTACGGAGTACCTCGAGAGTGTGTGTGTGGGGTTGTGGGGTGTGTGTGTGTTGTGTGTGGGGTTTGTGGTGTGTGTGTGTGTGTGTGTGTGTGTGTGTGTGTGTGGGTGTGTGCCTGTCGGGTTTATGTTTGATTTCGACCAATATTCAAGAGAAAAAAAAAAAACGATAAAACATCTCTTCATGGCGAGAAAATAAAATAATTTCCTATAATCTGCGTCCATTTCCTACTAATTTTCCCCACGTCTGTCTGTCTCTGGACTCTGATTGTTTTACATTCTGATTGACACGCTACGGACTCCCTTGCGTGTTGCATCTCTAATATATTACTGCGGGGCCTAATTCCAATGTGTAATTCGATTGCTTAAAATTTAAACGCTAACCTAATATACGTATCTGGCTGGTTCTCTTTTTTTTTTTTTTTCTCTCTCTCTCTCTCTCTCTCTCTCTCTCTCTCTCTCTCTCTCTCTCTCTCTCTCTCTCTCTCTCTCTCTCTCTCTCTCTCTCTCTCTCTCTCTCTCTCTCTCTAGCTCTCTCTCTCTCTCTCTATCTATCTATCTCTCGCTCTCTCTCTCTCTCAAAGAACTTCTAATCACTTTATGGAAGGAAACTTTGCCGGATATGAAGAAAAATTTGGAATCATAGGATAGAAGCAACTCGGAAGAGAGCAAGAGAGGCAGAGGAAGAGAAGGACAAGGAAGAGGAAGTTCGTGAAGAAACAAAGGAAGAGGAAGAGGAGGAAGAGGAAGAGGAAGGTCGGGAAGTAACAAAGGAAGAAGAAGAAGACGAGAAAATCTAATACAGCATTTCAAAGCTGAGGTTCCTTCACCTTTTTCTCCTCCTCCTCCTCCTCCAGCTTTTATTACTACTACTACTACTACTACTGCTACTACTACTACTACTACTACTACTACTACTACTACTACTACTACTACTACTACTACTATAGTTCCAGTACCACACTACCACTATAGACTGGGATTCAATCATAGGTGACAGCGACGCAGATGAATTGTTAAATATAATCCAGGATAACTTCCTAAGTCAAGCAATCAAGGAGCCTACTATGATATAATATTCTAGATCTATTGCTGACAAATAGAAACAATTTATTTACAAATGTGGAGGTCGGTGGAAAGTTAGATAATGGCGACCATTATGAGATCAAATTTAGCTTAAAATGGGAAGTTGGAAAATTAAGTGGCAATAAGCATCGAATACCTAATTTCAGAAAGGCCAATTATGCAGGATTAAGAAGACACCTGAAGGTTATTAATAAGAGGTGTGGGATGGAGGGGAAGAAAGTTTCCCAGGATAACGACAGGGCGATGACAGCTGGAAAGGCCAATTATGAAGGATTAGGAAGGCACCTGGAGGTAATTGGCGCGGTTAGATATGGAAGTGAGGTCATGGCTGAGGAGGTAATTAGAGCGGTTAGACAGGGAAGTGAGGTCAGGGTTGAGGAGGTAATAAGAGAGGTTAGAAATGGAAGTGAGGATGGGGTTGAGGAGAATTATACCTCATTTGTAAGGAATATAATTGACGGACAGAAAAAAAATATTCCTTATAGGAAAATAAGGTCCAGAAAGAGTGATCCAAAATGGATGACCACTAATTTAAAACACAACATTGGAGTAAAAAGAAACATTCATTTAAGGTTCAAGGCAAGATTGGTAAACAAAGAACAGTATAACGTAATGGCAAGGACAGTGAAGAAATTAACGCGAGTTGTTAAAAACAATTATGAGATTAAAGTAGCAGAACAGGCGAAAAGGGACCCAAAAGGGTTCTATCAGGTATATAAAACAAAGACAAGGGAATTAGTTGGGCCGTTAAGGTCAAGACAGGGTGAGGTCTTAAATACAGATGAGGATATGTGTAAGAGTCTAAATTATTATTTCTTAAGTGTTTTTACGGAGGAGGATACACAGACGATACCTGATAGTGAACAGATGTTCAAAGGAAGCGATGAGGAGAAACTCAAAGTATGTGATAACTAAGGAAATGGTGGAAGAGGGTATAGATAAAATGAAATTTTTTAAATCGCCCGGACCAGATGAGTGTATCCCAGGGTATTAAAGGAATGTAAGGGGGTTGTTAGTGAGTCGTTAGTACACATTTTTAGGAAATGGGTTTTGAGATGGGCGATGTGCCATTATTTTTGGAGGAAAAAGGAAATTTGTTGTTCCCAATTTTTAAGAAGGGAGACAGAGGACTAAAGTCAAATTATCGACCCGTAAGTCTAACATCAGTGGTGGGTAGATTATTGGATACTATTATTGCAAAAAGCATTAGAGAGCACTTAGATAAACATAGTTTGATCAATGATTCACAACATGGATTCACCAAGGGTAGGTCATGTCTCACCAATTTATTGATTTTTTATGGGAAAAGTTTATGAGACGGCAGATAATGATAAGGATTATGATATAATATATTGGACTTTAGTAAGGCATTGACAAAGTACCACACGAGCGACTCTTAAATAAGGTTAGGGCTCATGGTATAGATGGGAAGGTTCTTCATGGATCAGAGTTTGGGCTAAGTAATAGGCAACAGGGTTACAATTAATGGTTTTTAAATCTGAATGGAGACTGGTGACAAGTGGGTTCCACAAGGGTTTGTTTTGGGTCCATTACAATTTTTGATTTACATCAACGACTTGGATAGTGGGATTAGCAGTGATATCAACAAGTTTGCTGATGATACTAGTTAGGTAGGATTATTGGATACAGTCGGGTGTAGACATATTGCGGGGAGACTTAGATAAACTTAACGAGTGGGCAGTCAGATGGCAGATGGAATTTAATATTGATAAATGCAGCGTTATGAATGTTGGTAAAAAAAACCCTGGTAATAGATACACCATAAGCAATGTATCGCTGAAAAGATCAGAAGGAAAAAAAGATCTTGGAGTGAGAGGGGACCCCAGACCTCCGACCTAGGAAACAATGTATTGAGGCCAGAAATAGACTAATAGAGTATTAGGATTCATTACCAGAAGTGTTAAAAGTAGAAGGGCGGAATTTATTCTAAAGCTTTATCTGGCTCTAGTCAGGCCTCACCTAGACTATGCGGTTCATTTTTGGTCTCCATATTACAGGAAGGATATAGCCTTGTTAGAAACAGTGCAGAAAAGGGATGACCAAAATGATACAAGGGATGCGTAACTTTAGTTATGAGAGGAGATTGAAGTTATTAAAAATTACACTCACTCGAGAGACGCAGATAAGGGACGATCTGATAGAAGTTTTTTAAGTGGATAAAGGGATTTAAAAAAGGGGAGAGGTAGGAAAAGTTCTTAGGCTTTTAACCAGGGTAAAAACAAGAAGTAAGGATTCAAGCTCGAAAAGTGTAGATTTAAAAAGGGAAAAATGGGGAAAAAAACTGGTTCACAAATAGGGTGGTGAATGAATGGAATGGTCTCAGTAGACAGGTAGTTAGTGCGGAGTCATTAGGGAGCTTTAAAGAGGAGCGGGATAGGTTCATGGATGGGGATGAAAGGTGGATTAGGTAGTGTTAGGCGACAGGAACTACCACGTGTGGGCCTCGCGGCCTCTTGTAGCTTCCTATTTCTTATGTTCTTATGTTCTTATGTTCTTAGTACTACTACTACTACTACTACTACTACTACTACTACTTCTACTACTACTACTTCTACTACTACTACTACTACTACTACAAACTTATACTACTATTTACTACTACTACTACTACTACTATACTACTAGTACTACTACTACTACTACTACTTATACTACAACTACTAAATGATACCTCCACCACTTGTTTTTTATGCAATATATGCGGGCTCCACTAATTGGGGGCCCAGTGCCCCAACTCAGTTCGCTATGACTGTGGCATCCAACCATAGACTACTACTACTTATCTATTATTACTCCCCTCTCTCCGTCACCTACACTAATATGCCGCTCTCCACTACAGGGGCCCTGGTAGTTCAGGCCGCTAAATAGATGGTTGTGGGGGCGGAATATCTAGTGCCCCTGAGACATAGGAGGGCAGACCTGAGCAGGGAGAAGGAGAGACGGCATCTCATCCAGGCGACAACGTGGCTCCTTGGCTGGTGCTTCTTTTCTGCCATTACATCTGCTAGTCTTAAATAGAAGTGTGGTGTGAAGGTCCCGGGTGTGAAGCTGCCGTGGTCGACATTTTGAATCCTATTCATAACTCCTGATTTATCCCGTTCATTCTTTTGGTGAGCAGCTTCCAGTGAGCTCGTCTGGTATCAGGCGGCCATTGGATCGAAGATTCTGATGTCCATGAAAGCTCTCTGTCCTCGACCAGAAACCACGAGCACTTACGGCCACCGGGCCTCGTTAGTGGTGTTGGCCGTCCTGTACTGCATGTGTTTCGCCATTCAGGGGGAGAAGATTTGGTTCGGTGGAGACGTCGCGGCACACCTCCCTGAGCATACTGGCCGTCAAATCTCTCACCTCATCGTGTCTGATGCACACGAATCCCCCTTTTTACACGTCATGGTATGGTCAACGTTGTTTGGATCTCCACATACACAGGTTTTGGAAGCCCCTCCACTGGCCAGCCATACCTCAGAGCAAAGGCATCTACGAATTCTTGTTTGTTGAGGCGAAGCCTTAGATCTGATAGGCAGGCATGTTAGCCAGTGGACGCTCCCGTTTTGTGCAAAAGTGAATTTTCCTCACGGTTTATAGATGACGTCTTTAGGCGTTTCCAAGCTTTCCATTTGTGCACTTGTCTGTTTCTAGAACATGGTTTTTCTTAAACTCCAAGGATCACATTCTGGGTCTGTTTCGCCCTTTGCGTCCCTTTAGCTATTATTTTTTTCGGTGAGGGACCTGGTGGGTTGATGGAGTTTCGGTTTTCTTCCTCGGGCATTTTCTCAGGGGACGTGATCCCCATCCACGCAGTCGTGGTGGAAGTGACAGCAGCTCCCTCACGTCCTCTCCTATGATGAAATTAGTTTTTTTGCAGTGCTGGTAGGAAGGTTTTTTCGATGGATTCTTCCAATGGTCTGAGGAGACGGCTGATGCCTGGGATGGTGCGCTTGACGAAGCTCCATCGATGTTGTAGGCCATGTGTGAAAGCTGAGTAAGCTGCGTGTGGTTCTGTCTTGGCCATGCCGGACAAGACGCCCACCTCTTTCACCCACTCTGATACTTTCTCCTCAACATATTCGCCTTGAACTCCTGTGTTCCAATCACTGCTCCCAAATGCTGCTGCCCGTCCCGTGTCACCGTGACTCCACTGTCTCTGAAAAAAAAGCACTCCATTTTCATAATGTTCGGGTTATACAATGAGGACGACTTTGGGGGCGTTGGGTGTTTTATCCTATAGTAGGGCCGTTCTTCTTCACAAGATCCCACCACTTCTTTAGTTCTGCGATTTTCCCGGCCCTGTTAGATCTTGCTTCACCTGTGTTTTTTCATATGAAATCTCCTCCTGAAGCACTGTAGGCCAATGGCGTACATTGCCATGGCTACTGGGTCACCTTGCGTTTTTCCCTCCCTTGATTCAAAAATTTTTAAAAATACTATTTTACTATTATCTCTTATGAACATGTCTGAAGGATCTCTGTATGTGTTTTCCACATATGTCGCGAGTGGGGGAACTTCATTCGAATGTTGTGGAGCATTGTCTTCTGTTTATCGTGTTGAATGCATTTTTTGCGGTCCAAATAATAACACCGCTTTGCAATCTTCCTGACCAAAGATCGTCCTCATGGCGTGGATGGCGCTTCATGCCTGCCTGCTGTCCCGCGCACACCTGTAGGTTCCCTGCCGCTCTTCTTACATCCCCCTTGACCACCCCCATGATGCATTTCCTATGATCCGCGGAGGACTTCCCAATGCCGATAGGGCCCGCAACCTGGCTTCTTGTCAAGGGGATAAGGCGGCAAACAGTCAGGGCGTCAACATGTCGGCAGTCTGTGGCGGCAAGTTTTCTCGCTAGTGTTGCTATGACGCTGCATAAGTCACCAGCGGCACTGCCCCAGGTGAGTGCTGCTCAGTAAGCGACACCATCCTCTTGCATCCATGACTGAGGGACTTCCGCGCCTTTTGTCTGGAGAGCTTTTTCCCACACCAACTCTCCTGTAATCATTCATATATGACGCTGTTTGAGATTCGAGGAGGTCCTTGCTGTCTGAGTCCCACCAAGTTGCTGAGTTGAGGATGTTTTCCTCCAGCAATTTGATGGTTTCATCGGTGAGTGGCAACACACCACCGTTCTGATCTTTTATCCAGAGCCCGGAGTGGGGGATGAAACGTTGCCTTGTCTCATCTTATTCGCAAAGCCGCGTGCCTTATCATCGTTCTTATGTTTTTTAGGGGAAGTCTTGGCAGGGCTTTTCTGTAAGACTCTCGCTTCCTCAAGGAGCTCATCAAATTAATTTTTTTTCCAATAGGTCAACTCTTTTTGTGAGTGCTTTCACATTGTTGTTTTTCTTGGCCTTTTGATGCGTCTTCTGGAAGAAGAGTTAAGGAAGAGGACTTTCAGTGCATATGGTACAAAAAAGCGTGTCTAAGTTGTAGTCGTTGATAAGGCCTACCATTTCTTTGATTATTTTGGGCATGGCTGTACATTTTGGGGCTCAAAATTATTATTGGCAGGCCACCCCACTATCTCATGGAGGTGTTATTTACCCATCTTGTTGTTTCTTCTTCGTTTGACCTTTCCAGAGGATGTTCCCTCTCTTTATTTTCCTCCAAATTCGATGTTCGGTTGGGGTACATCATGTGGCGGTGGTGGAGTACGCGGTGACGATACCGGGGTTAGTGCTATCGGGGTTTCTGGCATTTTAATGTCCCCCTGTCTTCCATCTGTTGACCTTCTTCCTGGGGCTCCTGGTTGTCGCCCAACTCCTCTTTTTCCCTCTCCCTGCCCTGTTCCCGTCCGCTGGGGTTTCGACACTCATTTCCGTTCTTATAGTTGGGCACACCTTCTCTTTTGCCTAGCACATCTACAATTAACACATTTTTGTTCCCGCCTCGTACATATACAACAAAGGCTTGGAAATTTTTGAGCCAGACATTTTATAGTATGCTCCATGATTTTCATTTTATTATTAACACTGCTATGTCGAGGGCAAGAGAGGAGAGGAGAAGAGAAGAGGAGAGAGAGAGAAGAGAGAAAGGAAAGGGGAGAGAGAGAGAAAAGAGAGAGGGGAGATGAGGAGAAGGGGACAGAGAGAGATGAGAGAGAGCAGAGAGAGAGAGAGAAGAGGAGAGAGAGAGAGAGGGGGAGAGAGAGAGAGATGGAGAAGGAGGGAGGGGGAGGGGCAGGGTGCGGAAGGGAATGACATTTGAGGAGGAAAGGGCGGGAAAGGGAGAGGGGGGAGGGGAAGGGAGAAGGAGGAGAGGGGAGGGGAGGGGAGAGGGAGAGAGATAAAGAGAGAGAGACAGAGAGATAGAGAGAGAGAGAGCAATGGTTATTTATAAACAAGTATATCCAATTTTAGAAGCTGCACAAATCTACTACTTATACTACTACTACTACTACTACTACTACTACTACTACTACTGCTACTATTACTACTATTGCGACTACTACTACTACTACTACTACTACTACTACTATACTACTACTACTTCTACCGTAGATAACACTATAGTCGCCACGGTGCACTTATGTCGCCAGGCGCCATATATTACGAATTATAGCATCACTACTGATTTGCATGTGCCACTGAAGATGATACACAATAGTTTATATCATGACTGTATAATCTACCCTGTTTCAGCGTTGTTTTATGCTTTGTATCTGCAAGTATATACGGTTTCAAATTTCACTACTCGTTTTTTTTTCGGGCGACGACGACGGCGGGAGGACATAAACACTCAGTAACATAAACACTAACGGGCGATGTTAGTGTTGGTCGCCACACGGGTGATAGTTTTGTAATTTGTTCATCTATGGCCATAATATGACACAGATGAAGACACAAATGACACAGACTCTCCAGATAGCCCCGTCTAACTTACTTGAAATCATGGATGTATAAATGTAAGTATTAACGCCACCAGACGTCTGTAAATAGAAAAATTAATTTGTCCTGGCGACTTTATTGTT
>JACEEZ010020021.1:37500-45889 GCA_016584305.1 Chionoecetes opilio
ATCAGCCGGCTGAGGAGGAGCGGCTAACTAGTGGCGCTTCGATGTGTAGCTCGAAGCTCGCCACCGCCCCTTCCTTCAGCCTCTGAGGTCGTTAAGCCCGCGAAGGTTAGCGCACTTAATGACCTGGTTCCCGAGGCCTCAACCCATCTCACTACCTGCTTCGTGAGGCTTCCAGCCGAGGTTACCAGGCATCCACGCATCGGTATTCCAGACAGAGTAGGCTTGGTGCCGACCTGGAGCACACCTCTCTCCCTTGTCTGGGGTTTTAGGATCTACTACGACAAGGTGCCTCCACTTTCTCCCGTTCGTTTGTCTCCAGTGACACGTAGTGAGTATGTGTATCTTCTCTTCCCCCGTGTCACGGAGACAGAACGAGGAAGGGTGTTGCGAAGCCTCAGTGGTAGTATCCTTTATTTTATTGTGATTTGTATTGTTTAACTGTGTGAAGAGTAACATTAAACTTCCATACAGTCCCCGCGTGTTTTCTCTCCGACACCCATTTGGTCCACTCCCTACCTGCTCAGACGATCCTGGATCTGGAAAGCGACGCGACCCGTACCATCACCCGTTACGGTCGCTTTCCCTTACAATGTATGATTGTCTTTTGTATGTCATTGTACTTTTGTGTTTTGTGGATAATGTTTCAGTGCAATATTCTTTGCTAATGTTGACGGTTTTTAATTTTTTTAATTTGTTTATGTGGTGTCTATTTTGTTTGTCAAGGTGTTTTGTGATTGTGGGAGATGTTTCATGAGATGTAATTTGTAATTGGGATGTGGTACTGGGTGTGATTAGAAAACTGTTTCATCCATTTGTCCTATGTTGTAACATTGACAATAAAGTTCTCTCTCTCTCTCTCTCTCTCTCTCTCTCTCTCTCTCTCTCTCTCTCTCTCTCGGCCACTTGCGTTGTACATGAGATATGACTCCATGCACATATTACTTGTCTATAATGGCAGATAACCCGAAAGTATATGCTAAGTATGGTAGGGTGTGTATGCGCACGACAGTGATACCTGTTCCAGAGTAATTGGCTGTTGCTGTCAGAGTTTTGTTGGGTAATTATACAACCATTGAAAGTTGTATATGAGCCTCTTTCCCAGAAGGGCACGTTGTGCGTATGATGGGATGAGGTTGCTGTGGCTTGATCATTTATAGGACATCGATTTGGAGTCGGAAAAGAATAAGGGTGGAAATGGAGCGGGGATTAAAGAGCAGAGTAAGAACGAAAGAGGAACAACGTAACAACTTTCAATGGTTGTATAATTACCCAACAAAGCTCGGACAGCACTTAAGCAACAGCCAATTACGCTGGAACAGGGATCACTGTCGTGCGCATACACACTATCATACTTAGCATATACTTTCGGGTTATCTGCCATTATAGACAAGTAATATGTGCATGGAGTCATATCTCATGTACAACGCAAGTGGACGAGAGAGAGAGAGAGAGAGAGGTACATGGGAGAGTGAGGGGGAAGGTGGGAATACGGGGGGGGAAGGCAAGGAGGGAGGGAGGGGAAGCCGGGAGGGGAGGATGAGGGCGTGGCTTGATACACGTCACAAGTATGTCACCTCAAACCTTCCCTGTCCGAATGTATACCCGGCTCTTGCCAGCTTCGCCGTAAAAGCCAAGAGTAAACTTCTTCATTAAACACACTTGGCAATGCACTCTACTGCCATAAATTAGGGGACGGTGTCAGACAAGCTGTGCCAAACTGTCATTTTGATCCGACTGTTTGTTGAGAAGATATTTGCGAAAAACTATGCCTCATGGGGTCTGAAATGGATAGTAGTTACGCCCAGAGTTTCTCTTGATTTAGTCTTGCCTCCAGAGACTTTTCCCTCCTCTCCTACTCTTCCTCTTTATTTTTTTACTCTCTCTCTCTCTCTCTCTCTCTCTCTCTCTTCTCTCTCTCTCTCTCTCTCTCTCTCTCTCTCTCTCTCTCTCTCTCTCTCTCTCTCTCTCTCTCTCTCTCTCTCTCTCCTCTCTCTCTCTCTCTCTCTCTCTCTCTTCTCTCTTCTCTCTCTCTCTCTCTCTCTCTCTCTCTCTCTCTCTCTCTCTCTCTCTCTCTCTCTCTCTCTCTCTCTCTCTCTCTCTCTCTCTCTCTCTCTCTCTCTCTCTCTCTCTCGATTAACAAATGATAAAACAAAACTAAAGAATAACATATAAATAAAGAATATAAAAATCAAAAGAAGTGAAGATTGATACAACATCATATTTGAAAACTGAAAAACTTTCTAGTTTAAGAAAAATTCAGATTAAAGAAGAACTCACGAGAAAAAGAATGAGAGAGAGAGAGAACCAAAGCTTTCGGACCTGGCAACTCCTTTAGTCTAGTACCCCATTTAATCATTACGTAAACACCCTCTTATTAAGGTGAAAGAAAATGAACGAGGTAGATGGGAGTGTATTTTCCTTTAGGCGCTTCGTGTGAAGGAAAAAAGAAGGAATAGAACTTGGGAAGGTATTGAGAAAGAGAAAAAAAAGAATGAAGGAAGGGAAGGTACTGAGAGAGAAAAAAGAGTGAAGGAAGGGAAGGTACTGAGAAAGAGAAATAATAGAGTGAAGGAAGGAAAGGTAGTGAGAGAGAAATAATATGGTGAAGGAAGGAAAGGTAGTGAGAGAAAAAAAAGTGAAGAAGGGAAAGGTAGTGGGAGAGAGAAAAAAGAGTGAAGGAAGGGAAGGTACTGAGGAAGAAAAGAAGTGAAGGAAGGGAAGGTACTGAGAGAAAAAAAAGAAGTGAAGGAAGGGAAGGTACTGAGAGAAAAAAAAGAGTGAAGGAAGGGAAGGTACTGAGAGAGAGATAAAAGAGGTGAAGGAAGGGAAGGTACTGAGAGAGAGATAAAAGAGTGAAGGAAGGGAGGTACTGAGAGAGAAAAAGAATGAAGGAAGGGAAGGTAGTGAGAGAGAGATAAAAGAGTGAAGGAAGGGAAGGTACTGAGAGAGATAAAAGAATGAAGAAGGGAAGGTAGTGAGAGAGAGATAAAAGAGTGAAGGAAGGAAGGTACTGAGAGAGATAAAAGAGTGAAGGAAGGGAATGTACTGCGAGAGATAAAAGAGTGAAGGAAGGGAAGGTACTGAGAGAGAAAAAGAATGAAGGAAGGGAAGGTACTGAGAGAGATAAAAGAGTGAAGGAAGGGAATGTACTGCGAGAGAGATAAAAGAGTGAAGGAAGGAAGGTACTGAGAGAGAAAAAGAATGAAGGAAGGGAAGGTAGTGAGAGAGAGATAAAATAGTGAAGGAAGGAAGGTACTGAGAGAGATAAAGAGTGAAGGAAGGGAATGTACTGCGAGAGATAAAAGAGTGAAGGAAGGGAAGGTACTGAAGAGAGAAAAAGAATGAAGGAAGGGAAGGTACTGAGAGAGATAAAAGAGTGAAGGAAGGAAGGTACTGAGAGAGATAAAAGAGTGAAGGAAGGGAATGTACTGCGAGAGAAGATAAAGAGTGAAGGAAGGGAAGGTACTGAGAGAGAGATAAAAGAGTGAAAGAAGGAAGGTACTGAGAGAGAAAAAGAATGAAGGAAGGGAATGTACTGAGAGAGAGATAAAAGAGTGAAGGAAGGGAAGGTACTGAGAGAGATAAAAGAGTGAAGGAAGGGAATGTACTGAGAGAAAAAAAAGAGTGAAGGAAGGGAAGGTACTGAGAGAGAGAAAAAGAGTGAAGAAGGGAAGGTACTGAGAGAGAAAAAGAATGAAGGAAGGGAATGTACTGAGAGAGAGATAAAAGAGTGAAGGAAGGGAAGTACTGAGAGAGATAAAAGAGTGAAGGAAGGGAATGTACTGAGATAAAAAAAAGAGTGAAGGAAGGGAAGGTACTGCGAGAGAGATAAAAGAGTGAAGGAAGGGAAGGTACTGAGAGAGAGATAAAAGAGTGAAGGAAGGGAAGGTACTGAGAGAGAGATAAAAGAGTGAAGGAAGGGAAGGTACTGAGAGAGAGATAAAAGAGTGAAAGAAGGAAGGTACTGAGAGAGAGAAAAAAGAGTGAAGGAAGGGAAGGTACTGGAGAGGAGATAAAAGAGTGAAGGAAGGGAGTACTGAGAGAGAGATAAAAGAGTGAAAGAAGGGAAGGTACTGAGAGAGAGATAAAAGAGTGAAGGAAGGGAAGGTACTGAGAGAGAGATAAAAGAGTGAAAGAAGGGAAGGTACTGAGAGAGAGATAAAAGAGTGAAGGAAGGGAAGGTACTGAGAGAGAGATAAAAGAGTGAAAGAAGGGAAGGTACTGAGAGAGAGATAAAAGAGTTGAAGGAAGGGAAGGTACTGAGAGAGAGATAAAAAGAGTGAAAGAAGGGAAGGTACTGCGAGAGAGATAAAGAGTGAAGGAAGGGAAGGTACTGAGAGAGAAAAATAGTGAAGGAAGGGAAGGTACTGAGATAAAAGAGTGAAGGAAGGGAAGATACTGAGATAAAAGTGAAGGAAGGGAAGGTACTGAGAGAGATAAAAGAGTGAAGGAAGGGAAGGTACTGAGAAGAGAAATAATAGAGTGAAGGAAGGGAAGGTACTGAGAGATAAAAGAGTGAAGGAAGGGAAGGTACTGAGAGATAAAGAGTGAAGGAAGGGAAGGTACAGGTGGGTGCTGAGAGAAGAAGAGAAAAAGAGTAATAATGTTTGTATGTCGTAAGAAGGAAGGAGAGTGTAATGGATGTGAAATTAGGTTAGGGAATGCTTCTGGACGGAGGTAACATTTGTGTGGTGGAGGAAAAGGAAAAAAAAGTGGACTGAATGAATAAGAAGAAGTCCTGAGGAGAAAGAAAAAAAGATTGTTTTTCAGGATTTGTATTACTCTGTGTCTATTCTTTTTTACATTATTTCCGTAATTGGTCTGTTTTTTATTGCAAACCATTTTTTTCTCGCATGTTTCAATCTTTGCATAACATTTTTCTTTCAGTAATGTTTAGTAATAATAATTCTTTTCTAGTCTTTTCTTGTTAATATAACCCATACTATACGCCTTTCACATTCTTTCAAAATAAATTAACTCTATTTTTTAGGCACGTTGTAATCTTTGTATTAACATTTTTCTTTCAGTTGAGTTTAGTAATAATCATTCTTTTCTAGTCTATAATTCACTATGTAACAAAATTTTGACTTTTTTTCGTCTATGGTCAGTAAGTGTTATTTCCTAATTGCGTCTGCCTAGAAAGCAAAGGAAATGACTATTATTCTCTTCAAACTTTCCTTTTGTTACCTGGACAGCGATGTTTTGAAACTGATCTATTTTCCTGTACATTCCAGACAGATTCGGCGCTGAGTTCCTGAAGTATAAATTTCAAGAACTTTCAAGAACTTTCTAGAACTTTTCTAGATTTTTCTAGAAGTTTCAAGAACTTTTCTAGAACTTTCTAGAAGTTTCAAGAACTTTTGAGAAGTTTCTAGAAGTTTCTAGAAGTATCAAGAACTTTTGAGAAATTTCTAAGTTTCAAGAATTTCTAGAACGTTCTGGTAACATAGATGGCAGTATAAATACAGGGAACGTAACCTCAACAGCAAGCTTTAGCAGGATGGTACAGAGGGGAAAATAGAGCCATGAAATTCGCAATCCCCCGAATTTGGAGGGAAGCAGCTGACCACTCAATTGCTTCTTCTGCCATGGTGGACCCTTCCAAACGTCGAGCTGGCAAGAATGCGCCTGCTATCATATATCCAGACCTTCCGTCATCCATCACCCCAGTGCCACACTGCTCTGAGCTCCCCGTACCCACTCCTCCAAGGAGAGAGCAGCCGTCTTCAGAAGAGAGCAGCAAATCAGAAGAGGAGGAAGTCGTTGATCAAGATTACAGAGGTGTAGCTGAGGAGAGAAACCCATACTACCCCAAACAAAACGACCTCAACGACTTGATCAGGGACCTTGGTCTCACAAAGTCCAATGCCGAGCTTTTGACGTCGAGACTCAAGCAGTGGAAGTTGTTAGATGAAAGTGTGCATGTCGCAAATCAGGAAAGCGTCACCAGTCTTTTTCAAGCTTCTTCACCCGTCAAGATGAGTTTTGCTTCTGCCACAATGTGACTGGTCTGTTCGAGGCAATGGGGAGTTTTCTAATAAGCTCACGCTCAAGCCTGTTTCTCGCGCTGTCACATCCACTGCCCTTTTGAGCGTGAATGATCTATCATTTACCGTAAATTCCTGTACTTTTTCGGGACATATCAGATTACCCTTCAATACAACAACTGAAACAGTTCCTAATAAAAAATGTAGTTTATCATTTTATTTGTGAGCACTTGGTGAAAATATTGGCAAAACAATTGAATACTTGAAAACTCAAATTTAAAAAAATCGTCTTTTCATGAATAAACGCAAATTCAAGCAGAATGAGGCTTCAGGAAATATCTACCTGTATGTAAGCATTCACTGAATACCTATTTTGGGTGTGTCTGTCTGTCTTGCGATGAACATTTAACCAAGAAGTAATTTTAAGTGCTTGGCACCTCGAGAACAGTCCGGATGGAAGACAGTTGAAAGCGTTTGTTTACATGCGAGAGTTCCGCCGCCCCCTCGATCCACCAATGTCCTTCCCTCTGAATCAATCAACCAACCCTTCTCTCTGAATACCCTATGTCCTCTGGTTTATCCTATTGTAACGAAGGAGAGGGGGGGGCAACCCACCCCTCTCAAACTTCGTCACACTAACGGCTCAGGGCTATGGAGGAGCGAGAAGGACTGCAAGGAGACTTTTACTGCTGTGCACGGCTTTATTACGCAAACTACTAAAACCCACAGTACATAGTGGATGCACGTCTGTCACGTAACTACACGCGCCACTCCGATCCGCCCCAACAACACAAAGTCACAGTCAAAAGCAGGGGGACTATACACAAATAGGGGGAATTTCACAGAGCAGGTGAAATAAAGAGACTCTCCTTTATGTGGGAAACGGCATGTGGGGAGCGGATGCCACGAATTCCAGTAGAGGATAGAGAGCGTGATGAGATAAGCGGATGATGATAGCTATAGGATGACAGCCTCTGGTATTGAGAAGTTAGGAGTATCAGAGATATGGGCTGTGAGGTAAGGGAGCGGCGGCGCTGAGCTGTCCATCCCCGTGTGATGTCAACAGAAAGTGGGTGATAGCAGATCCTGCCAGCGGGATGGTTTCTGTGGAGATGCTGAACGCCCACAACTCTGTCTTAGTTAAATGTTCGTCGTAAGAGAGACATATACACCCAAAATAGGTACTCAGTGAATGCTTACATACAAGTAAATATTTCCTGAAGCCTCATTCTGCTTCAACTTGCGTATTTTCATGAAAGACGATTTTTAAGATTGAGTTTTCAAGTATTCAATTGTTTTGCCAATATTTTCACAAGTGCTCACAAATAAAATAATAAACTACATTTTTTATTAAGAACTGTTTCAGTTGTTGTATTGAAGGGTAATTTGATATGTCCCGAAAAAGTACAGGGAATTTACGGTAAATGATAGATCATTCACGCTCAAAGGGCAGTGGATGTGAGATGCGTGAGAGACATCTGGCGGCTTAGCTTTGAAAAACTCCCCATTGGAATCGCCTGCAACCCCAGCGAGTGGCGCCTCTTCATCGACAGCTCATCCAGGAGCCTCAAAGCCGTGCTGCTTCATGACGGGAACATGTATCCATCTCTTCCCCTGGCACACTCGGTGCAGCTCAAAGAGGAATACAGCAGTGTCAAGATCTTGCTAGACGCTTTGAAGTATGAAAAGTAACAGTTGGGAGGTTATCGAGACTTCAAAATGGTGACATTCTTGATGGGTCTCCAAGGCGGCTTTACAAGTTTCCGTGTTATCTTTGGGCTTTGGGACAGCAGGGACCGCGCGTACACTACCACAGGCGGACTGGCCACAGCGGGCCGAGTTCAGTGTGGGGAGGAACAACGTCAAATGTGAGCCACTGAGAGACCCCTGGAAGGTATGTTCCCACCACTGCACTTAAAATTGGGCCTTATGAAACAATTGTTACAGCTCTAGATAAGAAGTCTGCAGCCTTCAAGTACCTTCGAGACTTCTTCCCTAAGCTGTCTGAGGCAAAAGTGAAAGCGATGTCTTTGTTGGACCACACATAAAGATCATGGAGTGCAAGGAATTTCCCAAGAAGCTCACTAGGACGGAGGAAGCAGGTGGAACAGCTTTGTCGCAGTGGTTCGGGGCTTTCTGGGGAATACAAGGCCAAAAACTATGTGGAGCTTGTTGAGACCCTGGTGAAGAACTACGGCAAAATGGGCTGCAGGATGTCCCTCAAAGTCCATATTATTGACGCTCATCTTGATAAATTCAAGAAGAACATGGAGCATACTCGGAGGAGCAAGCGAACGCTTTCCACCAGGATATACTGGATATACGCCGCTACCAAGGTCGTTAATGAAAACCAGGTTTTGTAAGAAAAGACCCTCCCGAGGGGCCAAGACCAGGGAAAAAGA
>JACEEZ010020023.1:15000-19101 GCA_016584305.1 Chionoecetes opilio
GTTGTTGTTGTTCTTATTGTTGTTGTTGTTGTTCTTATTGTTGTTGTTGTTGTTGTTCTTATTGTTGTTGTTGTTGTTGTTGTTGTTGTTGTTGTTGTTGTTCTTATTGTTGTTGTTGTTGTTGTTCTTATTGTTGTTGTTGTTGTTGTTCTTATTGTTGTTGTTGTTGTTCTTATTGTTGTTGTTGTTGTTGTTCTTATTGTTGTTGTTGTTGTTGTTCTTATTGTTGTTGTTGTTCTTATTGTTGTTGTTGTTGTTGTTCTTATTGTTGTTGTTGTTGTTGTTCTTATTGTTGTTGTTGTTGTTGTTCTTATTGTTGTTGTTGTTGTTCTTATTGTTGTTGTTGTTGTTTCTTATTGTTTTGTTGTTGTTGTTTTTATTGTTTGTTTGTTGTTGTTCTTATTGTTGTTGTTGTTCTTATTGTTGTTGTTCTTATTGTTGTTGTTGTTCTTATTGTTGTTGTTGTTGTTCTTATTGTTGTTGTTGTTGTTCTTATTGTTGTTGTTGTTGTTGTTGTTCTTATTGTTGTTGTTGTTGTTCTTATTGTTGTTGTTGTTGTTGTTCTTATTGTTGTTGTTGTTCTTATTGTTGTTGTTGTTGTTGTTCTTGTTGTTGTTGTTGTTCTTATTGTTGTTGTTGTTGTTGTTGTTGTTGTTGTTGTTCTTATTGTTGTTGTTGTTCTTGTTGTTGTTGTTGTTCTTATTGTTGTTGTTGTTGTTGTTGTTCTTATTGTTGTTGTTGTTGTTGTTGTTCTTATTGTTGTTGTTGTTCTTATTGTGTTTTGTTGTTGTTGTTCTTATTGTGGTTGTTGTTTTTGTTGTTCTTATTGTTGTTGTTGTTTCTTATTGTTTGTTGTTGTTGTTGTTGTTGTTGTTTGTTCTTATTGTTGTTGTGTTGTTGTTGTTGTTGTTGTTTTCTTTTTGGGTTGTTGTTTTTTTGTTGTTTGTGTGTTGTTGTTGTTTTTTTGTTCTTTTTGTTGTTTGTTGTTCTTATTGTTGTGTTGTTGTTCTTATTGTTGTTGTTGTTGTTGTTGTTCTTATTGTTGTTGTTGTTGTTGTTGTTCTTATTGTTGTTGTTGTTGTTGTTGTTGTTCTTATTGTTGTTGTTGTTGTAGGTATTGTTGTTGTTGTTGTTGTTGCTGATATTGTTGTTGTTGTTGTGGTGGTGGTGGTGGTGGTGGTGTCATTATTACTGTCATAGCCATCATCACACATTATTATTATCATTATTGTTATTATTAGTATTATCATATCATTATTATCACTATCATCATCATTATTACCATTGTCATTATCATCATCATCTTTATAATCATTAGAATTGTTCACAGCTCATCATCACCATCACCACACACACACACACCAAACAACACACATACACACACAAAACACACACACAACACACCAACACACAAAACACAACACACACAAAACCCCCAACACAAAACACACATACACCCCACTACACACACACACACACACACACAACACACACCAAACCAAAACACAACACACACAAAAAACACACCAAACAAAAAAACAAACACACAAAACAACACAAAACACACACACACACAACACACAACACACACACACAACACCACACACACAAACAAAAACACAAACCCCCACAACACACACAAAACACACACAACACCACACAACAACAAACACACACACACACACACCAACACACCCCACCCAAAAACACACACACACACAACAACACCCCCACACACAACAACAACACAACACAACCCCACAAACACCCAAAAACACACAAACACAACAACACACCCACACAAACACAAACACCCACACACACACACCAAAAAAAACACAACAACAAACCCACAAAACACAACAACCCAACCACAAACAAAAACACAAAACAAAAAAAACACCCAAAAAAAAAACAAAAAAAGGGAAAAAAAAAAAAGAAAAGAGAGAAGAGAGGAGAGAGAGAGAGAGAAAAGGGGGAGAGAGAGAGGGGAGAGAGAGAGAGAGAGAAAAGAGAGAGAGGAGACCCAAAAAAACCAAACGAGATAAAAAAAAAATTCCTCGAACTACAAAATCACTAATTATTTTTTTCCCCCACGCCCTCTTTTCTACGGTAATTGGGCCATCAACTTTTCAACGGGTGTACAAGAGGAAGCCCGTCCCCTGCCCAACACCGAAACTATGCCCTTTGGGGGATAAAAATAAGGGGCAAAGTCCCTGGAGGGGGGGGTGGGGTTGGTTAAGGGGGGTCGAATTTTGGGGGGGAGGAGAAAGGGGGTTGAGAGGGGAAGAAAATAGAGGGGAAAGGTTCGGGGGGTACAAGGGGGGGGGGGGGAGGGGGGAGGGGGGGGAAGGGGGGGGAGGGAGAGAGAGAGGGAGAGAGAGAAGAGAGAGGAGAGGAGAGAGAGAGAGAGAAAAAGGAGACGAGAAAGGAGGAAGAGAGAGAGAGAGAGAGAAGAGAACCAAAAAAATTCGTAAAAACTGTAAAACTTTTAAGAAAGTACTTCAATTTAAACATAACAAATTTTTTTTTTTTATATTTATTTAAATAGCACCACCCACACCACCACACACACACACACACACCCCCAAAACACCACCACATAACATAACACACACACACACACACACAAACACACACACACACACACACACACACCACCCACACAAAAACAAACGAATCGTAAGAAGAAAAGAGGAGGGAGAGAGAGAGAGAGAGAGAGAGAGATAGAGAGAGAGAAGAGGAGAGGAGAGAGAGAGAGAGAGGAGAGGGGAGTGTTGTGTGTTCAATACAAATAAAATAAGGTTTTTATAATTTTAGTAAACCCTTTTCCCCCGCGGGTAAAAATTTATGAAAAAAGAAATCAAGAGAGCAAAACTATTCCAATTAATCACTCTCTCTATCGCTCCTCCCTCCTCCTCCTCCTCCTCCTCCTCCTCCTCTTCCTCCTCTTGATTCTCTTCACGTCCTTTCTTCTTCTTTTCCTGTTTTTCCTGTTCCAGAATCAAACTTTTTATTTTTCAACCACATATGATAAAAGTTTTCAATTAATTACTATTCCTATCATTATTATCATTATTATTGTTATTATCATTATTATCATTATTATCATTATTATCATTACTTTTCTTATCACTATTAGTTGGGTAAGACACGCAATTAGAGAGCTTTAAGAGAAGTTTAGTTAAAATAATTCATGGATAGGGATGACAGATGGTATTGAGTAAGCAAGGAGGCCACGGAGATGAGCACCGAGGCCACGCGCACCACAACATATGCCTTTACCTTACACTCACTCACACGTATATACATCAAAGTCTAAAGGGCATCACTAGCATAATAAAACCCTACCATTGTCTAGCATGAAATTCAGTATATAAAAAAATGTTGCAATAAATTCTCTCTATAATGAAGACAATTGGGTCGGTACAAAATGTTTTAATATATTTCCCGTCGCCTTTGTGTCGGTGAAGGCTGCTTGTGTTTGTGGGGTTTTTTTACGCTTTGGTTCTTTTTATGAGTTTGGAAAATTTGGCTCGAAAAAGGCTCCGTATATTTTTTTTATTTTTATTTTTTTTTATTTTATTATTTTTATTAATTTTTTAAATTTTTATTATTTCAATTATCAATTTTTTGAGTAACATAAAAAAATAAAATATAAGGAAGCACAAGGGCCGTGAGACCTACAGTGGAGTTCCCCGTTTTTAAAATACCACATCCACTTTCATCCCCATCCATAACACGTCAGCCTCCTTTAAAAGCTCCCTATTGACTCGCACTAACTACCTGACGACTGAGTCCATTCCCAAAGGGGACGATAGATAAAGGAGCACTATAGAGGAAGGGATGGGTGTAAACACATATGAAAATTTAAAAAACAAAAATTGATAGTTTAAAAAAGGGCCATTACAAGCTTGGCGCAATCCTGTAATACACAAATAAAAACACTTGGGGAAGTAAAAGTGAAATTTGGGTTAAAAAAGGGAATTTTTAAACATTTTAACTGAAGACTGACTCCAATTGGTTCAGCATGCCCGAAAATGTGGGAACAAATTTTAGCAAAATTTTTTTTTTAAATTTTCAAAAAAAGGGTTTTTTTTG
>JACEEZ010020024.1:0-10722 GCA_016584305.1 Chionoecetes opilio
AAAATTTAAAAATAAAAACAAAAAGGGAAAGGGAAAGGGATAGCGATCAGATACATATACACTTAAAAAGATCGCTAAATCATCATTCCTGCATCTTATCAATGTTAAAAATAGGTATAATAGGTAACATGCATCCCAAAACACAAATATATAATTGACATGTATATATAGAAAGCACTAAATTAGCTATAAACGTTAATAAAATGCTACTCCTGAATTTTGTCCTGGGGAAGGAGGGAGGAATAACATCACTGATACATTCCTGCTTAATTAAAAACGATCACTATATTATAATTCCTGTATGTTATTAGTATCAAAAATAGGTATAAAACGGAGACCCAAAACACTAAAATAATACTGACATGTGTATAATAAAAGTCACTAAGCTATAAACGTTAATAAAATGCTACTCCTGAATTTTGTCGGGGAGGGAGGGAGGGAGCGTCAGATACATATACACTCAAAAAGATCGCTAAATTATTATTCCTGCATCTTATCAATGTTAGAAATAGGAGTAATAGGTAGCATGCATCCTAAAATATCCCAAAACACTAAAATATAATTAACATGTATATATAGCAAGCACCAAGCGGTAATAAGATGATACTCCTGAATTTCGTCGGGGAGGGGATGGGTGGCGGAAAAAAGCGGCATTGATACATATACGCTTAAAATGATCGTTAAATTATAATACCTATATCTTATCAATGTTAAAAATAGGTATAATAGGTAACATGCATCCCAAAACACTAAGATATAACTGCCATGTGTATATAGAAAGCACCAAATTAGCTATAAACGTTGATAAAATGATACTCCTGAATTTGGTCGGGGAGGGAGGGAGGGAGAGCGTCAGATACATTTACACTTAAAAAGATCGCTAAATAATTTTTCATGTATCTTAGCTATGTTAGAAATAGGTCTAATAGGTAGCATGCATCCTAAAACATCCCAAAACACTAAAATATAATTGACATGTATATATAGCAAGCATCAAGTGGTAATAAAATGATACTCCTGAATTTCGTCGGGGTGGGTGGATAGGTGGCGGGAAGAATAACACCCCTGATACATTCCTGCTTAAAAATCGCTTAATCATAATTCCTGCATCTTATCAATGGTAAAAATAGATATAAAAGGTAACATGCATCCCAAAATATTAAAATATAATTGACATATGTATATAGAATGCACCAAACGGTAATAAAATAAAATGATACTCCTGAATTTTGTGAGGGGGATTGGCGGAAGGGAAGAGAGCGCCGCGGGGTAACATTCCAAAACACAACAAGATGGGAGGCGGGAGGCGGCTCCAAACTCAGCTTAGATTTACTCTTTTTACTTCCCCGGGCAAGGCAGAAGTGTGTGTGCTCTGGAAACAAGCGCATCGTGTCCTTGGAGCCAGTGGGGGAACCTGTAGTAGGGCGTGAGTGTTCCAATAATAGCAATAGAAGCAGTAGTAGTAGTAGTAGTAGTAGTAGTAGCTTTAACGAAAAATGCCAAACCTCAAATTCTCTCTCTTTCCGCGGGGCATATAACGCTTACTCAGGAATTACGTAACTTATGCATAGCCGTACACAAAAGCCAGTAGCAATAGAAGTAGTAGTAGTAGAAGTAGTAGCAGTAGTAGTAGTAGCAGTAGCAGTAGTAGTAGTAGTAGCTTTAACGAAAAATGCCAAACCTCAAATTCTCTCTTTTTCCGCGGGGCATATAACGCTTACTCAGGAATTACGTAACTTATGCATCGCTGTACGCAAGTAGCCTTTAAGGAAGATATACACACACAAGGGTAGGGTGGTAATCGAGTGGAAATGTGTGGATGGGGAGATAACAGATAAAGGGAGAGAGAAGAGAGAGAGAGGAGAGAGGGAAGGGAAGTATGGATTGCGAAGTAACAGACAGGGAGAATGAGAGACAGAGAGAGCGAGATACTAGGTGATGGTGGTAGTGGTGGCTTTTATACGTAATAGCGCTGTTCATTCACCCTTAATGCTTGTCTGGGGAGAAGGGGGAAGCTGCGTGCGAGAAAGGGAAAGAAACCATTGAAGAAACAAGATATTTATGGTTATGAGAAAATGAAAACTGTACGAGAGAGGAATATAAAACAGTACTATTTTTACCTTTTAATTCTCACTCGCGATGTAATTAAACTTGACAAGGTAATTACAGTTTTCATTGGGTAGTATTCAGGTATTTGTATTACATTGAACCACGACTGACATATCAATTTATAGCAACTTTGCTTTCTTAATGGGCTGCAAATATAAACACGACGACACAGTTATTAAGTTTGTTGATGTTTTTTGGAGAGGAGAAGAGGCGCAAGCAAGTGTGTGTATTTAGGAGAGAGAGAGAGAAAAAGAGAGAGAGAGAGAGAGAGAGAGGAAAGAGAAAAGGAGAGAGAGAGAGAGAGAAGAAACTTTTTCGGATGACCTTGAAACTGTGTGGGGGTGTGTGGGGGCGTGTATGATTGTTGTGTGTATTATTGTGTGTTTTTTGGGGAAATGTTGTGGTGTGTGGGTGGGTTTTGTGGTGGCGTGTTGCGTGCGTGTGTTTCCCAAACCGTGCATCCGTCATAAAGCAAACACCCCCACCCAACACCCCACACCACACACCACACACCCCCCCCACACACACACACACATATAACCATTGATATCCAAGCACCTGTATATATGTATGTCTGTCACAATAGCCAGGGGAGGAAAGAAATATGGCTTTTAGTATATATGAACGGCGTAAAAATTTAATGGACGCCCCCTACTATAATTTCACGACAACCCAGCCCCAGTATTTTTAATGTGGATTTTAGTGCTTTGCCCTGTGTGTCGGGAAGGCTTGGGGGGGTTCCATTGTTAGTGGGATGTCTTGTTATTTGCGGGGTTAGATGGTAAAAAACTACAAGGGGGATGTGATGAGTGACTGTGTGCTAATTAAATTTTCGGTGTATGTATGTAGTATGTATGTTTATTTGTATTATGTATGTATGTTTTATGTATGTTGTAGGTTTTTATGGCTTATTTGTAAAAGGTGTAAACTTGTATTATTTTTTGTTATTATATTATTATTTTATAGTAGTAATTAGTAGTATAGTAGTATAGTATGTTATTGTTATTATTGTTTTTTATTGCTATTATTATTATTATTATTTTTTTTTATTATTATTATTATTATTATTTTTATTATTTTAACTATTATTATTTTATTTTTATTATTTTTATTATTATTATTACTATTATTTTTATTATTTTATTATTATTATTATTATTATTATTTTGTTTTTTTTTGTTTGTTGTTTTGTTGTTTTTGTTTTGTTGTTTTGTTGTTGTTGTTGTTGTTTTTTTTTTTGTTGTTGTTTTTTTTTTTTTTTTTTCTTCGTTTTTAATAAAAATTTTTTTTTTCTGAACAATATGAGATGGAGGGAATATATTCTCTCTCCCCCTCTCTCTCTCCTCTCTCTCCCTCTCTCTCTCTCTTTCCCCTCTCCTTTTTCTTCCTCTCTCCTCTCTCTCCCTTTTCCTCTCTCCTCTCTCTCCTTCCCCATTCCTTTATTCCCTTTAAAAAGGGTCCCCCTCTCTCCCTCTCCTCTCTCTCTCCTCTCTCTCCCCCTCCTTCTCTTCTTCTTCTCCTCTCCCCTTTTCAGTAGCGTTTTCCGGCTTTTCGGGAAAGGGGAAAAAAAAACCCCCCCCCCCGGGGGGGGGAAAAAAGGGGGGGCACCTTTTTCTCTTTTTTTTCTTTTAGCAAATTGCGCTTTTCAAGAGAGAGAGGGGAGAGAAAGGAAAGAAAGAGGAGAGGAGGAGAGAGAGAGAGGAGAGAAGAGGAGAGAGAGAGAGGAGAGAGAGAGAGAGAGGAGAGAATACACATTTTTTCTCTTTTGTAGCCGATTGCAGACTTATTCAAAGGGAGAGAGAGGAGAGGGGAGAGAGAGAGAGAGGAGGGGAAAAAGAGGAGAGAAGAGGAGAGAGAGAGAGGAATACACGCTCGGGGACTCCATCTGTCGTGCATAAGATGGATATGACCTGAAATTGGAGAAGCCGAGCTCTTCGCTTTGCCATCTCTTTGTTTATGTCGCCAATCCTCACCCTCTGCCTCTGCTATGTATCATTTATTACCCTTGCTATTCATCCTCCTCCTCTTCCTCTTCTTCCTCCTCCTCTTCCTCCTTGTTTTGTATTTCTCCTCTTCCTCCTCTTCTTCCTTCTTCCTTCTTGTATTCCTTATCCTCCTCCTTACATTCTTCGTTTTCCTCCTTCTCCTCCTCTTCTTCCTCCTCCTCCTCCTCTTTCTCCTTGTATTCTTTCTCCTCCTGCTTCTCCTCTTCCTTTTCTTCCTCCTCCTGCTCCTCCTTATTTTCCTTCCTGCATTCCTCCTCCTTCTTCTCCTCTTCCTTTTCTTCTTCGTCCTCCTTATCTTCCTTCGTACATTCCTCCTCCTCTTCCTCCTCCTCTTCCTCCTCCTCCTCCTCTTCCTCTTCCTCCTCCTCTTCCTCCTCTTTCTCCTCCTCCTCCTCCTCCTCCTCCTCCTCCTCCTCTTCCTCCTCTTCCTCCTCCTCCTCCTCCTCCTCCTCCTCCTCCTCTCCTCCTCCTCCTCCTCCTCTCCTTCTACTTTCCTATCCTTTCTCTCTTATTATCTAGTTAGTGTAGTGTAGTTAAATCAAACAGCCTTGTAAGGACCTAATTGTCTGTTGCTGTTTGTGTTTCCTTTGTAATCCTTTGTAATCCTCCTCCACCTCCTCCTCCTCCTCCTCCTCCTCCTCCTCCTCCTCCTTGTATTCCTTATCTTCCTCCCTCTATTACTCTTCTTCCTTCTCTTCCTACTAATCCTTATCTTCCTAACTGCATTCCTCCTTTTCCCCTCCTCCTCCTCCTCCTCCTCCTCCTCCTCCTCCTCCTCCTCTTCCATTTCCCCTTTCTTCTTGCATTCTTCCTCCCTCTTCCTCTCTTCCTTCTTCTCTTCCTCCTCTGCCTCCTCTTTTTATCATAATTATTTTCCTCCTCCCTTCATTCCTCCTTCTTCCTCTCTTCTTCCTCTTCCTCCTCCTTCCTCTCTTCCTCCTCTTGCTCCTTCTTCCTCCTCCTCCTCCTCCTCCTCTTCCTCCTCCTTCTCTTCCTCCTCCTCCTCTTTATCCTCCTCCTTATCTTCCTCCCTGCATTCCTCCTCTTCTTCCTCTCTTCACTCTCCTCCTCCTCTTCTTCTTCATCATCCTTATCTTCCTTCTTGCATTCCTCCTCCTCCTCCTCTCTTCCTCCTCCTCCTCTCTTCCTCCTCCTCCTCTCTTCCTCCTCTTCCTCTCTTCCTCCTCTTCCTACTCCTTATCATCCTCCTTATCTTCCTTCCTGCATTCCTCCTCCTCCTTCCTTTCTTCCTCCTCCTCCTACTCTTTATCATCCTCCTTATCTTCCTCCCTGCATTCCTCCTCCTCCTTCCTTTCTTCCTTATCCTCCTCCTTCTTCCTCTCCTCCTTATCCTCCTCTTCTCTTCCTCCTCCTTTTCTCCTGCCTCCTCCTTCTCCTCCTCCTCCTCCTCCTCCTCCTTCTCTTCTCATTTATCACATTCTGTTATGTTTCCTTAACCTGTTTTTCCATCTTTTTTTGCCCATTCCTTTCAACATTCTTTTTTTTCAATATATTTTTCCTTCCCTTTCACTTTCATTATTTTCATTTCAATGGTGGGAAAAAAAAACCACTATTGGATTCGATTTGTTTTCGTGTATTTTTAATCTTTTTTATTTACATTCTGTCTCTTTTTTTTTCCTCCTTTGTATTCTGTGGTGTTGATTTTTTTTTTTTTTTTTGTGATTGGTGTAAAAAGAAAGTGGAGTAAAATTGGTGGTGGTGGGGGTGGTAGTGGGGGTTGTGTAGGGGGGGGTGGGTGTGGTAGTGGGGTGGTGGTGGGGTGCGATTGTGGTGGGGGTGTAAGATTGTACGGATTTAGGGGTGATGGTGGTGGTGTTGGTGTTGGTGGTGGTGATGGTGGTGATGATTGTGGTGGTGTAGGTAATTAGTGGTACAGGCTATTAGTGGTAGTGGTGGTGATTAATTTAAGTGGTGGTGATGATTGTGGTGTAGGTAATTAGTGGTGGTGGTGGTGGTGTCGGTGATTAAGTGGTGGTGATGATTGTGGTGTAGGTAATTAGTGGTAAAGGATATTAGTCGTAGTAGTGGCGGTGTTGGTGGTGGTGTCGGTGGTGGTGTCGGTGGCGGTGGTGGTGGCGGTGGTGGTGGTGGAGTCGGTGAGGTAAATTACCACAAACGCCTAATTTACATAAAGTTATCATTTTTGTCCCCGGAGACTATTAAGCATTTTAATTACCCTTCGAAATTAGCTCGTTGATCTAGTTATCATCATTACTGTCAAAACCATCATTGTTATTTTTTCCCATTTTAAAATTACTACTATTAAATTGTACTTTATTACTATCACTGCTACTACACTCTCTACTCTACTGACATATTTCTCCCTACTACTTACTGACTACTACTACTACTACTACTACAAACTACTACTACTACTATTACTACTACAAACAAACCACCCACACCACCACCACTACTACTACTACTACTACTACTACTACTAATACTACTACTTTTTTACACTAACTACCACTACCACCTACCACCACCATCTACTACTACTACTGGCAACTATACTTACTACTAACTACTACTACTACTATACTACTTACTATTTTCATATCATATCACACACACACACACACACCCCACACACAACACAACACACCCACAACACACACACACACCACACACACACCACCACACACACCCACCATTACATTATTCACATGTATTAAATCTTCACGCTTGATTTTCTCTTATAGGACCTTGTACTATCGTTGTTGTTTTGTTGTTGTTTGTTGTTTTTGTTGTGGTGTGGTGTGGTGTGTTGTGTGGTGGTGTTGGTGGTGTGGTGGTGATGTGGTGGTGTGGTGGTGGTGTTTGGTGTGTGTGGTGATGTGGTGGTGGTGGTGTGGTGTGGGTGTTGTGGTGGTGTGTTTAATAAGTAGTGCCTGCTGGAGGCCATGGTTAAACTCTCTCTCTCCTCTCTCTCTCTCTCTCTCTCTCTCTCTCTCTCTCCTTCTCTCTCTCTCTCTCGCTCTCGCTCTCGCTCTCGCTCTCGCTCTCGCTCCCCTCTCGCTCTCTCTCTCTCGCCTCTCCTCGCTCTCTCTCTCCTCTCTCTCTCATCTCTCTCTCTCTCTCTCTCCTCTCGCTCTCCTCTCTCTTCTCTCTCTCACCTTTCCTATATATTGCAAGAGTTATTTTGTTGTAAAACCCATTTCACTTTTAAAGGAGTAAGTTTTGTCAAATTTTTTGGGTTTTTTTAAGGAAATATCTGGAAGTATCATGTCATTGTGAATTGACTGAAATAGGGACTTCTAATCATTGTAACTGAAAACTGACTCCAGATTCGTGTTCAGCATGGCCGATAACTGCTAAGAACTAATTTTCAAGCAAATCTATTTTTCAAAAAATATTACAAATTTTGCAAGGTGCCTTGATTTTTTGCAATATTTTTTGAAAAATAGATATGCTTGAAAATTTGTTCCTAGCAGTTATCGGGCATGCTGAACACGAATCTGGAATCAGTTTTCAGTTACAATGATTAGAAGTCCCTATTTCAGCCAATTCACAATGACATGATACTTCCAGATATTCCTTAAAAACCACAAATTAGACAAAACTTACTACAAGACATAACAATATGACAGGCATTGCTAGATAATCATTACTTCAATACAAAGATCAGTATTAGTATTTTCAGTATTAGTATTAGTATTATTAATCCCTATTTGAGCCACCCATGCGATTGTCAAAGTACTTATAAAAACCTAGGAATACTATAGCAATCCTGTGGGACTTCTAAAGCCCTCCCATGACTCCTGTAGGATGCGTGAAGGGGCGAAGAGGCCGTGAAGGACTCTGAAGAAATTTTATACAAAGCGAAGGATACTTAAAAAAATAGTTCTTCCTCCTCCCCTTTCCCCTCCCCCCTTTCTTCTCCTCCTTCCTCCTCCTCCTCTCCTCCCTTTCCCTTGTCCCCACCTCCTCCTTCTCCTCCTCCTCTCCCCCTTTTCCCCCTCCTCCCCCTCCCTCCTCCTTCCCCCCCCCCCTTTCTCCTCCTCTCCCCTTTTTCCCTCCTCCCCCCTCCTATCTCTCTCTCTCTCTCTCTCTCTCTCTCTTTTCTCTCCTCTCTCTCTTCTCTCTTCTCTCCTCTCTCTCTCTCTCTTCTCTCTTCTCTCTCTCTCTCTCTCTCTCTCTCTCTCTCTTCCTTCTCTTTCCCCCCCTCTCTCTCTCTCTCTCTCTCTCTCTCTCCCCTCCCTCTCCTCCTCTTCTCTCTCTCCCCTCTCTCTCTCTCTCTTCTCTCTCTCTCTCTCTCTCCTTTTCGTCTCTCTCTCTCTCTCTCTCTCTCCTCTCTCTCTCTCTCTCTCTCTCTCTCTGCTCTCTCTCTCTCTCTCTCTCTCTCCCCCCTCCTCCTCTCTCTCTCTCTCTCCTCTCCCCTCTCTCTCTCTCTCTCTTTTTCCAGCTCCCAAAAATCAAAACGAAAACTCAGTGACCAATAAAAAGAAAGAAAATAAAAAGAAAGAAAGAAAGAAAGAAAGAAGAAAGAAAGCAAATACCAAAGCCAGAGATACAAACAGACAGATATAAAAAGAGAGACGACAGGCTGACAGTATGCATAAGGTGATCAAAGGAGGGGGAGGGGAGAGAGAGAAGGGGGGGGGGGGGAAAGGGGGGGGGGGAGAGAGAGAGAGGGGAGAGAGAGAGAGAGAAAGAGAGAGAGAGAGAGAGAGATTTGAAGTGGTAAGAGACGAAAAGGAAGAGAGTTAAAAAATAGAGGAAAGGTAAAGGGAGGAGGAGGAGGGGGAAAGGAGGAGGAGGAGGAGGAGGAGGAGGCATAAGGAGGCAGAAGGAGGAGGAAAGAGGAGGCCAATTAGTGGAAAAGGAGAGAGAGAGAGAGAGAGAGAGGAGAAGAGAGAGAAAGAGAGAGAGAGAGAAGAGAGAGAGATAGCGAGAGAAGAGAGAGAGTAATACCCTTTTCCCCCTGGTTCCCACTTACCTAATGAGAAGGAAAAAAAAAGAGGGAAATAGACATTAATTTTTTTTCCGTATCTTTCCTCCTCCTCCTCCTCCCCCTTTCCTCCTCCTCCTCCTTCCTCCTCCTCCTCCTTTCCTCCTCCTCCTCCTCATCATCATCATCATCATCATCTTCATCTTTCATCATCATCTTTCAATCTTTTTTATTAATGTCTCCTATTTTATTTATTTTTTATTTTTTTGTTTTTTTGTCGGTATGTATTTTAAAGTGTGTTACCTCTGTTTTTTTTTTCTCTCTCTCTCCTCTCTCTCTCTCTCTCTCTTCTCATCTCTCTCTCCCTCTCTCTCCGTCCCCTCCTTCTCTCTCTCTCTCTCCCCTGCCCGTCAGGGTGGCAAGGTTGGTAGAAGACGTGAGCTCGCAATGTGGCAGCTTCCCTTGCATTCGGTCGGGCGGTTCGATTTCCGCCTAGTTCGTGCTGACGTGGCGGCGCTTTATATAGTCTATAACCTTGTAGTTGGAAACTTTGCAAAGTGTCTAGATAGGGATGAAAAGCTTATCTTTCTTATCTCCTCTTTTTCTTCTCTCTTCCCTCTCTCTCCCCCTCTCTTCCTCGTCTCTCTCTCTCTTTTCTCCCCTCTCTCTTTCTCTTTCTCTCTCTCTCCTCCTCTCCCCTCTCTCTCCCCTTCTCTCTCTCTAACCTTTTTCTAAACTTTTCCGTAACTTCACTTTCCTGCTCGTCCAGAAACCCACACCACAACACCACACCACAACACACAAAACCACACACACAACACACACACACAACACACAAATATTAAATAACCAAAGCCCGCAAAGCCGCCCTCCGGGCGGACTTTTTGGCTAGCTCCTCCCGGGGGCATTTGGTTGTGGGGGGGCCTTTTTTGGCCCACCCCTTGTTTGGTGGGTTCGGCCCCCACCAAACACAGACCCCTCCAGATACCCCCTTCCCTAGCTTTCCTTGAAATCATGGATGTAGAAATGTATGTATTAACGCGAAAACCTATTCACATCACTTTCCCCAACCCATTCACTCACCCATTACCCATCACCCCCCACTCATTCACTCACCCATTATCCATCACCCCCCACCCATTCCCCTCACCCATTACCCATCACCACACACCCATTCACTCACCCCTTACCCATCACCCATCACCCCCACCCATTCACTCACCCATCACCCCCCAAACCCATTAGCCATCACCCCACCCTTCACTACCCATTACCCATCACCCTAACATCAAGGTTTCCTCAATTCTCGCACCCACTTTTTTTCTTTACAATTCTCGCCAATAGGAAAAAAAAAAAAAAAAAAAAAAAGTGATCGAATCATCTCATAAATGGGTTTAAAACCTTCCCCTGCTCGAGCCGGTTCCAAAACTGTGCCATATGAGGGATTCCACCACAGGGGGCGGCACCTGGAGCGGACCCCAACACACAACAACCCCACACCCCACACCACACACACCCCCCACACACACACACACACACCCCACACACACACCCAACACACACAAAACACACACACACACACACACACACACAAATTTCGCTTTTTTTATTATTATAGATGAAAAAAAAAAAAAAAAAAAAAAAAATTAAAAAAATTAGGGTTAAGGGAAGTAGATAACAAGATTATAAAAA
>JACEEZ010020027.1:0-55000 GCA_016584305.1 Chionoecetes opilio
AAAATTTTAAAAGGGGTCAAAAGGGGAATAACCAAACGGTGTTTTTTGGGGAAATATAAAAAAGGGAAGGCTTTTATTTCCCATACTTATCATTTACTTAAATTACCAAATTAATCCCCTTAGCATTATTTATATTATACATCCTACGCTCCCCTTGATGAGGGAAAATCCTCCCCCCAAGGGGGGAAAAGGGGAAACAAACCACCACTCGGGCATTTTTGGAGGGGGGTTGGTGGATTTTTCCACAACTGGGGGGGCCGAAAACTGAATTACGCCCAAGTGACATCACCCCACCACATAGCGCCGGAACTTTGAATAAAGGTTTCGGCACTTTGGTCCTTGGCTTTTCCAATTAATAGTCCTGATAGGGGTACAAGTGAATATGCAGACATATACTTATTTGGGGGAGAGTTAAATTATCTCCGGGAAAATTATAATACCCCCGTATACCTAACCATTACCTCAATGGTTTTTGGAGCTTCTTCCGGGGAATTTTCGGGGACCTAGATAGTCGACTGTCTACCTCAGATCTTTTAAAATTTAAGCAAGTTTTTGAGGAAATTTTGACTCCCTGCCCCTACCATAATGTATCCAAATTACCCCCCCTGATATCTGCAAATATTGTAGCCATTCCGCCTGAAAATGAATTCCTATGATTTCTTCCACCAACAATTTAGAAAGATGATGGCTTTTGGGGGAATTAGTAGGGATGGCAGGGGGTTATTTTGGAAGTCCTTTAAATTCCGACACCAAATTTTAAAACCCTGATGAATCTAGGTACAGACCTAATGTTTTGGTAAATTTTTTCCTATGTGGGCTGGCTAGGCCAAGAGCTGTATTCCTCAAAAATTCCTGCTTCTGTATTTTTCTGACCCAAAAACTTAAAGGATCGAGCTACCCCTTTTTAGAATTTGAAGACAAATTAATATCTTAATTGTTTGCTAGAAAGGGAAATTTTTTCTATGTCTATCAAGTCTGGGATCTTTTCAGGTTCCCTTTTTAATTTTTAGATTGTCTGGCTGAGGGAAACCTTTTTTAGGCATTTATTACACTCTTTCACCGGTAGGCCTTTAAACCATATCCGTGTTTAATTTTTGGGGGTTTTTACTGCCTGGGGGAAAAATTATTATTGGGTTTTTCTTAGGGAAAATTTTCATTATGAACTAAATATCACTTTCCTCTAATCCTCACAATTAGTGTGGGAAGAAAGTGGTTCAATTCTGGAAATTTAAATAGGGCTTGTGCTGCTAGGAAACTCTCCCTTTTTCGGCTTGGTGATATGTGGGATGGGCCCCCTGTTAGACTAGGGTCTCACCATAAAGGTTGCACCCCCGGGGATTCGAACCCGGGCCTTCCCTCCCGGGGGCGGCTGTCTTCCCGTTCACCACGGAACCCTCTTATGACCCCCCAACAGCCCCCTTATTACATTACCACCAGCACGGGTGAGTAGTGAACTAGAGACTTTTTCTTTTTGATGACCTTCCTAGGAAACCCCAAAATAATCAGCGCCTATTTTAGTTGGAATGGACCATCAATGTCCTCGAAGTTTTACAAACTAGTTTAACACCTTTATCCCTTAGCATTTCAGCTGGTCCTTAGTCCTTAAACAGTTAACAAATACCAATATTTTTTACTACACGCAGCTATCCACATTTATATCTTCCAAATTTGGGACTGGGGGTTGAACTATGCCCCAAATTTTTGAGCTCTTTATTGGCAAGAAAACCTGATTGGCTAAATTCATTTTTTTAAATTATGGTATTGTAAAAAATTAAACTATTCCCTACTTATGAAAGGATTTTTTGTGCACCACTGTAAAAACTCGTTTTTACAATACTGAATTACCATTGTGGCTCACCTTCAATTCTGCGAGGAACAGTGCACTACTCTTTTTAGTGATTGTCTTTTAAATGCTGTAGGGTCTGAGTTAATATCACTTTTAGGACAAAGAGTGATGTTTGAATAATTGTTTTCATTTCCCACAAATTTTAAATTTATAGGCAGCATTTGAACATGTTTACCCTGAGGCAGGGTTTGGAATTACCAAGGGTCATTAAACCAAACGAATGATTTACATTGGAGGTAGAAAGTTCCCCTCACTAAGACACAATTTTTTTATTCGTACTTCCTAAAGTATCCCTGATTTTGGATTGTATCTTTTTTTTTATAGGTCTTAGTGGGTTTTCGGGAGGCTGGGGAAATTTTTAATCTTATTTTCAGACTGTTTGATTTGCGTAAACCTTTAACAAACGCAGGATAAATCCCCCAAAGAGGATCTTTAAACTCAAGGGGGCTATATACTGTTACTCATAGTTAAAAAATTTGTGTCCCGTGGGGGGGTTTCCTGCCAATCCTTGCAAATTTTGGGTTAAAAAAAGCTTTGCTGCTGATGGAATTGGCAACTCCAGTAAACCCTCATATTCAATTACTTTATCGGATATCTTTGAACTATTTTTCATATTTATCACACATTGGTGAATCATTTCTTTTTCCCCGCTTGTCTTAATTAACTTCATATAGGAATAAACCCCCTCTTTTATCCCATTTCTCATTTAACAAAGGTAGACCTGTCTTTTAAAATTTAAAAAACAATAGGAATTGCCAAATTTCATCCTCACACTTTTATATATTCGTGTCAGCATTGCTAAATTTTGCCGAATGATCTTACTAATTTCGCCATGATTTAGTTAAAAACTAAGTCAAATAAAAATTAATGCAAGTTACGTCCTAAAATAATTTTTATTTATAATTAAATTTTCATATCAAGTGGGGGTAGTGCCTCCCCGTCTTTCAAGCCAAAGCCACGTATATATTTCAACCCCACAAAAACCAGTCCTACAGCAAAATTCTGACTGCTTTGATAATCACCCAGCTGTTTGGGTCGTTTTCCCGACGCCGGGAAACCTCGTCCCACTCCTTCAACCCCCTGTTTTTTGGTAGGTTCTAAATGCTTCACAACGCCACCCCGATCACAGAAAATATATTTACTCCCCCGGGGGCGCCATTTTGTAGAAATTTATGCTACAAGCCATATTTTTTTAGATCTTTCCTATCCAACCCATTGTCCCTATCTCATCCCACACAAACCCACTAGTCAACTAACAAGATACTTATCGGGGGTGTAGAGTTTTAAATTTGGTTGAGGTTATTAATACTGCAATGTCCTTGTTACCGAAAAGGTCAGGTGATGAGGCCGCCGGTGAAAGCGGAGGGAGGCGTTATTTTGTTCGAGGCGTCAAGTGGTTATCCACCAAACAACGGGGAGGTATAAAAAATGTTCGTATTTAACACGCCCTTTGATTTAACCTTATTGTAAAAAATGTACTTTTTCTTCTCATTATAATCAAAAAACAGTGAAAGTTGTTAATAACGGAGGGTCTGGAGTGAACTCTATATACAAAATGCACTATTTTAGGGGAATGTTACTCCCCGGGGGGCCCTGGAGTGGTACTAATTTCCGTGGGCGGCGACCCCCCGCTACCATACCCAGCCACGCAAAAAAATCTCAGTGGCTATATCAATGGGCGGCACCAAAATGGCCAATGACCACGCTTAAAACCAAAGGTGCAAATTATTTTAAGGTAAAAATATTAAAAACCACGGGGAATGTGCATTTATATTACCCCAGTCTTTCATTTTTTTAAATTACCTTAATTTAAATCCCATTGCATTAAATTTATTATACATCCCTACGCTCCCCCTATTGAGGGGGACATACCTCCCTCAAAAGGGGAGGGGAAACAAACCCCCACTCTGGAAATTTCGGAGAACGGGAAACTAAAAATCCCAGGGTCGCTGGCTTTTTAACCCTTTTTGATAATAAGGGGTCTGCTGGAAACAAAATTGGCTTATTCCCTGCACTTAAAACAAAAATATAAATTAAAAACGTTTTCCCTTTTATATGTTATTTTAAGAAGCCTGATTCTGTAAAACATTGTATATAACCAAATTTAAACCAAGGGGGTTAAGTTAGGAGGCGAGGTAAATGCTACTCTATGATATATAGTCAATAAAGAATGTTTAGAAATTATCTTCCTAGGCAGTCAAAATTTTCCTTTTATTATTGTGTATCAATGATAGAAAGCCCGAAAGTGCAATTTGTCGACCGTGAAGTAGCAAAGTTTTGATTCAATCCCCGCCACCCCTCCCCGCCGCAGCATGTCGCCCCCAAAATTACAGGAGGTCCCGAAGATCAGCGTTAGGGTTTCCCCCTGGCATCTCGAAAACGAAATCTCGTAAACGAAAAACTAACAATTAAGATATAGGTTTTTGGGTTCCGACCCCATTATTAAAAAAAAAAAAAAAAAAAAAAAAAGACTGTTTTTCAAGCTAAAAAAATCTATAGCAACCAACAAACACACAGCGTCTATATTACCCAACTGTACTACCCATTCTGTAAAAAAGCATTCTGAAAGAGAAAATAGACACAAAATAACTAAATGCACATTAATTAAACATAAAACAGCATAACAACAAAAAAAACGTTTGAATTAGGGAACCCCCGTGATACAAGAGAAGGGGATGAGCGGTTCCCAAGGTTGGGGCCCACACCTGCTAATTGCCCCTAAAGGTCAGGGGCCGCGGGCCAAAAATGCTTTTTTACCCTTCAGTCACGCCTTGCTAGGGGGGACCGACTGAGGTCCCAAGGTTGGGGCCGCACACCTGCTAACTACCCCCAAATGTCAGGCCGCGCCATATGCTTTAATTACCCTTCAGGTCACTGGCTTGCTATAGGTGACCTCACTGTGGTCCACCAAATCCCCTTTGTCAGCCTGGGAAGGGATGGCGAAATCATTTTGAACTTGATCATTTTACTCACCCCAGTTTTGAAAGTCGTATCATGGATTTTTCGATCTCGTATATTGAAAATAGACCCTAATTTACACCATCTCGTTCATCGATTCTCGTATACCGAATGCTCGTATCACGGACCTCCCTGTATAACCTACATTGTCGCAGCAAACAAGCCGATTTCGCATTTCTTATTCTTCGTTTTTTTGAACAAAAGGCCGTGCTTATTGTATTTTGACAAGCTTTTGCCCAGCACAGCAAGTACTGTCTTAGAAATAGTGTGAACATCGCCCCCAATTTTACATGCCACAATATACATGTAAAAATATATTAAGCTTTGCTCCGAGGCGAGTAAATTTGCATTAAATTGCTATTATAGAACGTTTCCATCGTAATGCAATGTCATCCAGATATTAGTAGAAACACAGTAGAACCTATCTTTTTTGGTATTTCAGATGCGGTTTCATCATGTTTTATTCGCAAAATTAATTTATGAAAAATATTAGTCGCGGACCAAACACAGTAGACCAACCTTTGATTTAAAACTGCCAAGCGACCACTTGGCATTTCTCGAGTTTTCAGATCATTAGAATTCGAGAGAACTGAAACTCCAAAATGCCAGTGGTCGGCTGGCAGTTTTAACTCCCATGTTGGTATAAGTTGGTCTGACTGGTAAACAAAATATATTGGTGGTGCTATTTCACCTGCACTTAAAAAACACACAAGTTAAATATTTAGAACGATTTTTTTCTGCTATTGTATATTGTTAGAGGCTGAATTCTGTAAAACATTATATAACCAATAACCAAGCAAGTTATAGTGAGGAGTCGATGGAATCGTTACTCTATGATATTATTTAGTCAATAACCGAATGTTTAGAAGTTAACTAAAACTAGCCAATCATATTTTCCTGTTATTATTGTGTATCAATCAGATAGAAAGCCTTGGAAGTGCATGAGTCGACGCGTTAAGTCGGCAATGGTTTTGATGATTCAATTTTCCGCCCACACAGCGCGCATGCCGCCTCCACAATTATAACCTAACCTGGCCTCCGCCCATGTACGATTTTCGGCATTCTATATTTTATTATTCTTTTCAAAGCATTGCTTATTGTATTTTGACAAGCGTTTTGCCAGACGCAGCAGTACTGTCTTATAAAACAAGTGTGAACATCGCCCCATAAAAACATGCTGACAATATACATTTAAAAAATCTATGAAGCTTGATACTCGTGGCGAGTAATTTGCATTAAATTGCTATTTTAGACGTTCCATCGTAATGCATTTCATCCATACATCCATAGAACACAGAAGAACTATAATTTTTTTGGTATTCAGAGGCGGTGCATCAATATTTAAATCGCGAAATTGATCTACGAAAATGCTAGTCCCGGAGGGAAACACGTAGAACCACCTTTGAGTTTAAAACTGCCACGACCACTGGCATTTATCGATTTTGCAGTTCTCTGGAAATTATTGAGGAGGGTGGTGTGGATAATTTCCACAGGCGGCAACCTAACTACAGGAACCTCGCATCACACACACCTTTTCCTTCTTCAAGGGGACAGTAACTGCTTGCATTGTCACTTAAAACATCCATGGGTTTTTAAGTGAGCTTGAATTCGCGACAAGCTGAAAGCCATGCGGATCTTTCATTCTTTGTTCTCTCTCTCTTTCTCTTCGTGCGTTTGTTTGCTTGATGTCATTCTAAGTCGTAATATTGTTTTTCTAAATCTTAGTAGTTATATATAAGTCATCAAATGTCTTATAAAAATATAAGTTCAATACTTCAAAACAATGAATATGAGAGCGAGAGAGGGAGGTGAGTGGAAGTGGAGAGGACCAGCTGTGCAGGACCCTGGTGACTGGGAATGTGAAGTTGTGAAATCCTAATGAAGCATATGAATCTTTACTATATGTCCGCCTCTTGTTTTCACTTGAAAAACACTATTCCCCCCTGATAGTACCGGGGTGTAAGGTTGGTTGTACTGCTTTAAGAGAGAGCTTGTATTTCCCCTCCGTTTCCCCGGGCTGGGGAATCCCACGTGGCTGCATAGCTCACATAAGCTCCAGGGTCACGGTGCCGGCTGGTGTCAGATGAGAATCAGGTATCAGCCTCGACAAAACATAACTACTTGCGCATACCCTTTTCCAACTCCACTGAACGTCTGAGACGAACGGATTCTACTTAGTCTTCAAGGGTACACCATAGCCTGTTTGCTCACCTTGGGTGTATAATCCTCGTGGTACAACCCAGCGTCCGGGAGTTTTTCGCCCAAGTGGATACGTTATTCCGCTGAACAGGGGAGTTTGGTAGTGCAACACCCCCCCAACGTGTGCTCCAGACTTCACAGGAACCTGTTTTCCGGAGTCGCCCTCGCAGCATTTGTGGCCATGGGCTTTGTCCAGGTGCCCTCCCCCAGACAAAGACACCGTATAGGTCCATCATGATCCGCTCGCAGATTTTTGGCCCTAACAGATGCCTGGCCGCAGTGGCCAAGCACTTCTACTCTGCAAAAGAACAGACCCAAATCTGTTTTATTCCCACAGGCGGGCTGCTATCCCACTCTTAGTCAAGGCAAGGCCAAAGCGAATAAGTCTCTTTCCCTTGGTTCTGAGAGCCTCACCGGTATTTACCCAGAGGGACAACACGCAACAAGAAACAATCCTTATGTGCAAATAGTTATAGTCTAATGCGGAAACTCTCACTTGGCCTTTACCGGGTTTTCATTAAGTAGGACACTCGGTGGAACCCCCATGAAAGCCCGGAGGTCCCAGAATAACAGCAGTGATACGACTGGGCAGCCTAATTGCATGGGATTGCTGCCAACCTTTCAACGTAATACCCCGGTCAAAAGAAGCATGCTTCCTCTGAGTCGTTTCCGTACCAGTCCGACGCAGAGATCACCCCGGTTTACGCCGCTCATCCCACCAAGGGGACTAGGAAAAAGGGTGGCAATAGTCCCACTATAGGAACAGCAGCGGTTCCAGGTTAGTAGCAAGAGTGAGTGAGGCCCACTCTGCACCCTGACACCGGATTAATGAGGCCTGACGTCCCCCCCCGCTTGCATAACATTACGGCGCCGTGAGGTTAGCCATTAACTCTTGGCGTGTTGTACTGGATCTAGCTAACAACCCCTACACCCCATACTGTATATTATAGTAAATAAACACGGTAGTATGACTGGACTGCAACTTACCTTACCGGTGCCGTCCCCTGCATTTGCAATGTGAGAAAAAACCAGTCCCCTGGGCGCAACTAACCCCCGCGGCTATGAACTATGAGTCCATTACACTGCCGACACTCAGCTTAATGACCCTTATAAACTGAACAATATTGGGGCTAAACAAGGCTTTACTTACCTGTGGAGGCGGAGATTGAAGTGGTGTTGTGTGTTGGTTCTGTGGTTTAGAGTGTAGTGTGGTAGGGAGTGGAAGGAGGCTGAGGTTAAGGGAGGTAGAAGGGTCGGGGAGAGTGGTAGTGGAAGGGTGTGGTGGCCAGCGCTAAGACTATTCTGGAGGCGATCAAAGACCTGACAAGGAGTTATTCTTTTTGCAAGTGAGTGAACGAATTAAAAGCGTTGTGAAGAACAGGAAATAGAGATACGTGTTCTCTAAGTGTGGGAGGTGAGGTCCAGTGGAGCGCGTGAGGGCCAACAGCGAGTGAATGTGCTGTAAGGGGTACCAGAGCGAGGTGTGACTCACGTGGACCTACTAAGGTTCCCTAGTAAGTCACCAGGGATTGGTGTTTGGGAGTAGTTTATCATGGAGCCCGCCCGCAGGAGAAAAGGTAAACAATGACCATCTTTTGTGCCGAACTCATTTCAGGTACTCTCGGGGCTGCAAGAGGCTGAGACAGAGGTTAGGAAGGTATACGATACATCATAACTCGAAGGTAAATCTTGTTTGTTTTGTGACGTCCAGGTTAGGCATTCTGACAGCAGTTCTGTGACAGCAGAAGGGATGCGCCATGAAGTCGGTGAGTTACCCAAGGAGGGGATAGGTTTATGTTATGACAATATAGTTGAGTTGCATGGCGGACCAAGGGAAAAGCCCTATCGTCTGCCTGAGCCGCTGGGGGAAATGATGTTGAGTGTGTAAGAAGTGATGAATTGCTACGTGGTTCAAGAAGCGTAGGTTAAAGTTTAGGGACAGGGTTGGGTTCCCTGTGGTGTGTGGTGTCCCTTCCAAGAACCGCTTTGTTGACGAACTTGTGGTACTCCAGGGATATGCGGTGAATTGCCGGCTGGCACTTCATTGCAAAGCCAATGGTTGTGCCTTTGTCGACAGCTGGGCCTCTTTTTCGGCACAACACCTGTACTGCAGGACGGGGTGCACTTTTCGCGGAAAGGAGTTTCAGATCTTGTCTGAATCCGCTTGAAGGGAGGTAGATTTGCACTGCAGGCGTTTTTAAGATAGAGAACCGGTTTAGACACTGGGGTCGGGGTAAAAGGAAACTTGGCGACCTGAGGAGGAGGTATCAGAAGGCAGGGAACTAAAGTGATTCGTAAGAAGAGAGAGAGGAGGGATTTAGTTAAAGATAAAGGGAAATTGAAAAAAAAAATAGGAGTGCTTGAGGTTTACTAATACCAACTGTAGGAGTATTTTAAAAAGATAGATTTCCTGAGGGAATAAATAGTGTACAGGATTTTGATACATAATAGCATTAACAATAAACATGGGTTGGATATGTCAGGAAGGTAATTCGATCCCGAAGTCGAGATAGCTGGGTATAATTATGTCACAAGGACCGAGTAGGCAGACGAGAGAGGAGTTGCGCTTTTATGCAAGAGTAGCATTGCAGTGTTTGTGTTAACAATGTTTTAAACAGCTGTACAGCATAGTCTATATGGGGTAGAGGTTACGGAGGGAACTGATAAAATGGTTTTGGTGTAGTGTATAGGCCTCCAAACTTATGTAAAGAGGATTCAGCTCCTATCTGGGCAGAAATAAACAAGGCCTGCGATAATAATCGATTATGCGTGGTGGAAGAATTTTTAATCTTAGGAATATAGACTGGTATTTAAGAATAGGTGACAGCGATGCAGTGAATTGTTAAATATAATCCGGTAACTTCCTAAGTCAAGCAATCAAGGAGCCTACTAGAGGAGATAATATTCTAGCTATTTGCTTGACAAATGAGAGACGATTTAGTTTTACAAATGTGGGAGGTCGGGGGGAATTTAGATCATAGCGACCATTTGAGATCAGATTTATGCTAAAAGGGAAGTTGGAAAATTAGTGGCAATAGGCATGGAAATACCTAATTTCAGAAAGCCATTAGCGGGATTAAGAAGCACCTGGAGGTTATTAATAAGAGGTGTGGGATGGGGAGAATACATTTTCCAAGGACAGGGCGCTGACAGCTGAAAGGCCAATTATGAAGGATTAGGAAGGCAAACCTGGATGAAAATTGGCCGGGTTCAATATGGTAGTGAGGTCGAGGCTGGGAGATATTTAGAGTGGTTATACAGGGAAGTGGGTTAGGGCTGAGACGGTAATTAAGAGGTTAGAAGGGGAAGTGATGTCGGAGCCGAGGAGGATTATAACCCTCAATTTGTAAGGATATAATTGGACGGCAGAAAAGAAATATTCCTTATAGGGAAATAAGGTCCAGAAAGAGTGATACAAAAATGGATTAACCACCAAGTTAAAACACAACAGTTGGAGTGTTACAAAGAAACATTTATTTTAAGGTTTCAAGGCATGAGGATTGGTAAACAAAGAACAGTATACGTGATGCGAGGACATGAAGAAATAACTCAGTTGCTAAGAACAATTATGAGATAAAGTAGCGAACAGGCGAAAGGGGACCCCAAGGGGTTCTGATCAGGTTTATAAAAACAAGAAAATGGAATTAGTTGGGCCGTTAATGTCAGGACAGGGTGAGGTCTTAAATACAAGATGAGGATATGTGTAGGATCCTAAATGATTATTTCTAAGTGTTTTTTACGGATAGATACACAGACGATACCTGATAGTGAACAGATGTCAAAAGGATGCGATGAGGAGAAACTCAAAGATATTGTGATAACTAGGGAAATGGTGGAGAGGGTATAGGAAAAATGATATACTTTAAAGCGCCAGGACATATGAAGTGTATCCCAGGTATTAAGGAATTCAAGGAGGTTGTTAGTGGAAGTCGTTTTAGTGCACAGTTTTGGGAAATCGGTTGAGATAGGCGATGTGCCATTTATTTGTGGAGGAAAGGAATTGTTGTTTCCCATATTTAAGAAGGGAGACAGAGGACTAAAGTCCACATTATCGACCCGTTAAGTTCTAACATCAGTGGGGGGTAATTATTGGACTCTTATTATTGCAAAAACTTAGAGAGCACACTTAGATAAACATAGTTTGATCAATGATTCACAACATGGATTCCCAAGGGTAGTCAGTTCACATTTATTGAGTTTTTATAGGAAAGTTTATGGAACGCAGATAATTATATGATTGAAGATAATATATTTGGACTTTAGTAAGGCATTTGACAAAGTACCACACTAGCGACTCTTAATAAGGTTAGGGCGTCATGGTATAGATGGGAAGGTTCTTCATTGGATCGAGCTTTGGCTAAGTAATAGGCAACAAAGGGTTACAATTAATGGTTCCAAATCTGAATGTGCTGGTGACAAGTTGAGTTTCCCACAAGGGTCTGTTTGGGCCCATTACTCTTTTTGATTTACATCAACGACTTTGGATAGTGGGATTAGCATGATATCAGCACAGTTTGCTGATGATCCTAAGTTAGGTAGATTATTGGATTCACAGTCTGAACTTAACATATTGCAGGGAACTTAGATAAACTTAACGAGTGGGCAGTCAGATGGCAGATGGATTTATATTGATAAATGTAGCGTTAGGATGTTGTAGAAAAACCCTGGTAATAAGATACACATACACATGTATCGCTGAAAAGATCGAAGGTGAAAAAGATCCTTGGAGTGATGGTGAGCCCAGAGCTCCGACCTAGAAAACATGTATTGAGGCCAGAAATAGAGCTAATAGAGTATTAGGATTCATTCAGAAGTGTTAAAAGTAAAGTGCGGAAAGTTATTCTAAAGCTGTATCTGGCTCTAGTCAGGCCTCACCTAGACTAATGCAGTTCAGTTTTTGGTCTCCATATTACAGGATGGATATAGTGTTTGTTAGAAAAAGTGGGCAGAGAAGGCTGACCAAATTATACAAGGGATGCTACTTTAGTTATGAGAGGAGATTGAAAGTTATTAAATTAACTCACCGAGAGACGCAGATAAGGGGCTATCATGATAGAAGTTTTTAAGTGGATAAGGGATTTTAATAAAGGAGAGGTTAGAAAATTTCTTACGCTGTTAACCAGGGTAGAATCAAGAAGTAACGGATTTCAAGCTGGAAAAGCGTAGATATAGAAAGATCGGGAAAAACTGGTTCACAAATAGAGGGTGGTGAATGAAGGATGGTCTCAGTAGACTAGTTAGTAGTTAGTGCTAGAGTCATTGGAAGTTTAAAAGGGAGCGGATAGGTTCTATTGATGGGGTGAAAGGTGGATGTAGGTAGTGTTTAGGTGACAGAACTCCCACGTGTAGGCCTTCGCGGCCTCTTGTAAGCTTCCTTATTTTCTTATGTTCTTAGGTTCTAACCACCGGAGGCTAGCTCACCGGAGTGGGCACATATGGTGTTGTCTGACTGGCCGCATTGGGTTAAGTAATCGGTCCAGACCCATTTTTTTTTTGCCTAATTATGTTTGAATGTAACATTTCAAAACACCTAATCCACTAAAATAAATTTATTTCCAGGCCTTATTTCCGTAAAAAAAAAAACACGACGTTTGTAAAAAGCGTGCGAAAAATATCTTCCCTCCAGCAGGGCTACGCACGTTTACTGCTGACGTCACAAGAGGAACGCTCCAATGTAAACAACCTCGTCTGCCTCTGATGAGACCTGTGTCGGCAATGTTTATGATGAGCGATTGTACTTCGTGTCGACAGTGAATCGGTTCGCTGTGATGATCTAGAGTACGATGCTCAATCGGTGCGACTGAATTAAATGACGCTGCTCGCGTATATGAGGAAAGGGAACCAGATTGTGATGGGAGCCCAACCCTATATGTTTGAGCCAGAGTACGAGGTGGATGAACAGGTGTTAGCGGAGCCTGCTGAGGTTCAACACTACTACACACACAAACACTCTACACACACTACACAAACACTACTACACACCACAAACACTACTACACACCACAACACTACTACACACACACACAAACACTACTACACACACACCACCCCACACACACACTACTACACCCACACACAACACAAACACTACTACACACACACAACCACACTACAAACACACAACACACACCACACACACACACACTACTACACACACACACTACACACACACACAAAACACTACTACACACACACACACACAAAACTACACACACACACAACACTACTACACACACCACACAACACTACTACACACACCACAAACACACACACACACACACCACACAAACACACTACCACACACAAACACTACTACACACACACACAAACACTACTACACACACACACACAAAACTACTACACACACACACACAACACACACTACACACACACACACAACACTACTACACACACACACACACTACACCACCACACACACAAACACTACTACCACACACACACACACACCACTACACACACACACACAACAAACAACTACTACACACACACACCAACATACTCACACCACACACACACACTACTACACACACATACAAACACTACTACACACACAAACACAAACACTACCACACACACACACACACTACTACACACAACATACAAACCACTACTACCACACACACACAAACACTACCACACACACAAACACTACTGACACACACACAAACACTACTACACACAACCACACAACAAGCACTACTACACACACACATACAAACACACTACACACACACAAACACTATACACACCACACACACAAACACTACTACACACACACATTACAAACACTACTACACACACACGCAAACACTACTACACAACACAAACACTGCTTACAACACACACGCCAAACACTACTACGCACACACACACAATACTACGGCACACACACACACAAACACTAAACACACACCACACCACACAAACACTACTACACACACACACAAACACTACTACATACACACACAAACAGTACTACATACACACAAACACTACTACACACACACACAAACACTACTACACACACACACAGCAGCACGGGAAGAGGAGCCTTCCTTTTGTTACGTCACCGAGCCGTGGCACATCGTCTGCCAGTTGCCAGCAGCGTTTTCGGAGCTCTGGGAATTTACAGATTTTGATTGCGGATTATTCAAAAACGGCTGACTGGATGCAAAAAGTGACAACATATTGTTGATACACTCGATAATGGCTATACTCTTAACTACATCAAATCAGGAATGATGAAATGGTCTGGACGATTACTTTAACATAGGTATATGATTATAGATCAAATGGAAGAAAGTGGATTAGGATACAAAGATGAAAGAATAAAACTATAAAAACCCTGTTTTTTGCTGATGATGGATTACATCTATCAGAGTCAATTGAAGAAGCAAGAAGAAACCTTACATCATTGAGACAAATTAGTGAAGAATGTGGCCTGGAACTGAATAAGGAGAAAAATAACTACATATTGTTCAACGTTTAAAGAAGAAATAACAGAAATAGGAGGAGTGCAGGTAGTGGACCAAATAAAGTACCTGGGCGTAGAAATAAACAACAGCAAGAACTGTTTTAAGGATCATGAGCAAAACTATATAAACAAGGCAAGAAAACTAGCAAACGTGACTTATAGCATAATATTGAAGAGCTGCAACAGATTACTCGTGGGAAAAACTTATTGGAAGTCAGTAGCATTACCATCTATATTGCATGGAGCAGGAGTCATCAATGTCAACAAAAAGGAGATGGAAAAATAACGAAGACTAGAAAACACAGTACACAGGACTATTCTGGGAGCAAGAAGCTATGCAACACTAGCAGGCAGTCCTGAGAGGGGAGCATCTCTGGTAAAAGCATGAATCATGAAGGCAAGATTGGGATATGTCAATGGAGTGATGACGGAAGGAAGAAATAAATTGATAAAGAGTAATGGAGGAGACCAAAGAGGATCAAAAAGATAAATGGATGAAAAATTGCAAGACATGTATGATGGAAATTGGAAGTAGTGTTGAGGACTTGGGAAGCATGAAAGGAGAACAATGGGATACAAGACAGTGGAGGGGAGAAAGGGAGAAAACATCAAGCTTGTTTATGTGTAGAGAATATAAGGAACAAATGGGAGGAATGGAAAAAAATATGAAAATAGGGCTGTGTCAACGTTACTGTTTAAACTTTGAACTAACAGCCTTGAACTGCAGGACAGAAGGAGACACAGATGGTGACACAAAGTGCCCAGTGTGTGGGGCAGACAATGAAAACCTGGAACATTTTTTACTACAATGCCCGGGATTCAACATGGAAAGAAAGAAATTAAAGAAATTACATCAACCATATAATGAAAATATAAATGAAATAATTGGAAACATCTTATTCAATTCTTAAAACTCACAGGAAATATAGTTTACCAGAGATGTCTTATTCACATTTTTGGATGAAGAGAGCCAATAGGTTAAAAGAGCTCAACACCCAGCAGTAACACCACAGGCAGCAGAAGCAGCAAGAGTAGAAGTCACAGCAAACCAACACAGGGCTGCCGTTGATAAGGCATTATACACAGCGTGCCAAAATATTGTTCGCCGCATCATAACAGACGCTCCCATAAGGGAATTCTGAAAATGTACTCTATAGCAGCCTAGTACTTCCGAGAGAGATATCCTACATATGCAGCTTGTTAAAGCACGGGCAGTCTATCAAGACCGTTGAGGAATGTTCAGATGCCACTTGTCCAATTATAGACGAAAGCATTTTGAAAAGGAGCGCTCACTCCCCGCGAGTAATTTGAACGACGCGCGTGGTATAACTATCATTATTTTCATATGGGTGACGAGAAACCCCTAACAATGGAGCAAATTAAAGTTATTGTGACCCTACACAGGAGAGAGGCCAGAGCGAAGAAAAATCAAAGGATTGTGGTGTTACGAGGAAATGTGTGATGAAGTGGTGGAGAGTTTCGTGAAGGGTGGCGGGTGGCAACACCATATACATAAATAAGTGGCCAGGGCGAGGATGTAAAACATCAGCAGCACCGTAACTGCATGAAACGTCAAGTGGGATGCCCCATCCTGCAAATAAGAGCAAGAACATTATTACGATATGACATTTACATCCTCGCTGTGGCCACTTTCTTTATGTGATGGTGTTGCCACCCTCACGAAAACTCTCCACCACTTCATCACACATTTACTCGTAAACACCCACAATCCTTGAATTCTCCTTAGCCCCTCTTCTGCATGGTAGGGTCACAATGAACTTATTTGCTTCATTGTTAGGGGTTTCTTTCACCATATGAAAATAATGATAGTGATACCAACGGCGGGATGTTCAACTACTCGCGGGAGTGATGTGTGATGCGAGCCTTTTCAAAATGCTTCGTCTATAATGACAAGTGGCAATCCTGAACATCCTCAACGGTCTGATAGACTGCCGTGCTTAAACAAGCTGCCATATGTAAGGATATCTTCTCGGAAGTTACAGGCTGCTATAGAGTACATTTTCAGAAATCCCTTATGGGAAGCGTCTGTGAGATGCTGGTGAACAATATTTTGGCGCGCTGTGTACCCAAGACACCATCGGATCGGATCAGGAGGAGCTTCCCGTACTGGATAAGACCTTCTATTAAACACCAAGATGCCGACCGCAAGACAAAGTGGAAATTTTGTCACAAAAACATTTAATTAATTTAAAGTTTTCTTACCTCAGAAAACCCATTGTCTATCTGATCTCGACAAAATACCCAGCCATTACTAACTAAGATACTATCAGTGGATAGGAGGGTAGAGCGACGTTTATTAAATGCTGCATGCTCAGGCGATCAGACGTGGCCAGGCCGCCGTGATCAGGCCGGCGGTGTGAAGGGCCGAGGTGGTGTGTTTTGATCTGAGGCGTTCAAGCGAGTATCACACAACACTGACGCAGCGGTGGAACGCGTGTGATTTTAAAATCGTCCTATTATTTAACACTATACTGTATATACAAATACACGTACACACAACCCTCTTTTTCCGGACTAATAGGGGAGCATGGTCGGAACCCGGCAAACGTACGGGAATCGCAACAGTCCGCGGCCATTACCATCCGGACGGTTATCCTACTCAGTATTTACTGTCGGCAAACGCCAATATTAACTACCCCACCGCCGGACTTTTACGGTTCACTGTGTTGTGTTTTAGTGCTGGAGGATCCCTGGGAAACAATATGAGCCATGGTGGTGTCCTATGATTGCTATCAAAGGACGCATTTAGTTGACCTTGTCTTCCTCAGGAAGGCACAGGGAGGCGGATGACAGCGTGCGTTTGCCGGGAGGGTGGATCGCCCAGACCGCCGCCAGCAGGGGGGCAGGTCACAGGTGGGCGACGTTCAGGTGAGGAGTTGAGAGCGTAGCACTACACGGTGGGAGTGGAATCGCGGACACTGAAGCAGAAAGTGTTCAATAGTCTCAGAAACGTTCTGCACCAGGGGCAGTGGGGGTCAGGGGACTGACTGAGGTGGGCAGGTGAACCGTTAGTGCGGGCCCAAATATAAACAAACGACCGCGGAGCATGCTGCTACCTGGCGGAGGCGCGGGCAATGACCAGGGGTGACAGGAGACGCTCGGACCTCCGACAACTTTGTCGATTTACAGACTAGCCCAGGCATTGTCCAGGGACTGACATATCCCCGGACCTCTGATTTGACCGGCAAATCCGATATCCGGGGAAATGGAGGTCCGGGAAAACAAGGGTTGTGTGTATAGGACCACTTCTTCTCGATTTAATAGAGAAGAATCCCAAGAGAGATGTTATTACTGTATTCCGTAGGAATCTGGAAATGTACTCACTCTCTAGTGGGCGGCGGGCGATCGCCACCAATCCCTAGATACGGTCCACGTAGGATTAGGAGCAAATACCACGTCAAACCTCGGGTTGCGGAATGGTCTCACGTTTTGAACACATCGGTTCACGAACAGAATTTCAAAACTCATAATGCACCGGTTGCTGATCAATAACCCGTTGCTGAACACGCTTCAGTCACGCCGCGGCCCTCACTCGAGAACACCCGCTCCGATTGTTCTTTGAATTTTGACATTTTTCTTGTGTTGTGCATATTTCTTCTATTTTTTTTATTACATAGCCACCATGGGAACTAAGAAAGTTAGTGAAAGCATAAAGGCGAAAATGTTTAAGCTATAAGTTAGCTTTAAAACTATATTAAACTAATTAGATATTCACCATTGGACGTCACACGACGCCATATTGGAGGATCAGACTTATAAACACCGCCGCCAGATGGGTGGGCAGGTCAAAGGTGATGAGTTCAGAGTGATAGTTAAGAGTGTAGCACTACACGGTGTGAGTGGAAGCGCGGACACTGCAGCAGAAAGTGTCAATAGTCTCCGGAACATTCCTACACCAGGGGCAGTAGGTGTAGGGGGACAGACGGAGGCGGTTGAAGGTGAAACCGTGAGTGTCGTGTGGTCCCGGTGGAGGCGCGTGAGGGGACATCCGGGGACGTGGGAATTTTTCCTTATCCACGTCTGGGGGGAAGAGTCACTGCGGTATCGCCCATGGAGGGAATGCGGAGGGCATCGCGAGCATGTTGTTCCAGGGTGAAACGGCAGACCGAGAGATGAGGCGTTGGCCAGCGGGGACTGTTCAGATAACAAGCTGTGTTTATTAAAGTCTTTCTCAACAAATACCAGATGTGTGACGTCAGTATCTCTCTCTTTTTTATCCTCCCGGCCCCTCCGTTGTTTTGTTTTTAAACTTGGCCCTTTGGTATCTCTGTGCTTCCCTGCCCCCCTGTGATGCCCTCCGCATCCCTCCATGGGCCGATACCGCAGTGACTCTCCCCCCAGGACGTGGCTAAGGAAAAATTCCCACGTCCCGGATGTCACCCTCAATCGCCTCCACAGGGACACACGACACTCACGGTTAACCTTCACCGCCTCCGTCTGTCCCCTGACCCTACTGCCCTGTGTAGAATGTTCCGAGATATTGGAACACTTTCTGTGCGTGTCGCGCTTCCACTCACACCGTGCAGTGCTACACTCTAACTACTCACTCTGAACGTCATCACGTTGACCTGCCCACAGTGGCGGCCCCCGGTGTTTACAAGTTGAGCTCCAATATGCGTCGTGTGACGTCATGTGAATACATCTATTAGTTTGTAATATAGTTGAAAGCACTTATAGCTTAACATTTTCGACTTTATGCTTTCATACTTATTAGGCCATGGTGGCTTATGGAATAAAAAAAAATAGAAGAAATAATGAACAAACACAAGAAAAATGGTCAAAATCAAAGAACAATCGGCGCGGGTGTTCTTGAGTGAGGGCCGCGGCGTGACTGACGCGTGTTCAGCAAGGGTTATGTTCAGCAACCGGTGCAATTATGAGTTGAAATTCTGTTCGTGAACCGATTTGTTAAAAAGTGAGACATTAGCAACCCGAGTTTGACTGTATTTGCTCCTATCCTACGTGGACACGTAGCTAGGTATTGGTGGCGATCGCCGCCGCCCAACTTAGGAGAGTGAGTACATTTCCAGATTCCACGGAATACAGTAATAAACATCTCCATTGGCTTATCTGATAAATCGAGAAGAATTGTCTATCCACACAACCCTTGTTTCCCGGACCTCATTTCCCGGATATGGATTTGCCGGTCAAAATCCGAGGTCCGGGGATATGTCAGTCCTGGACCAAATGCCTGGGCTAGTCTGTAAATCGGGACAAAGTTGTGGAGGTCGAGCGTCTCATGTCACCTGGTCAGTGCCCGCGCCTCGCCAGGTAGCAGCATGCTCAGCGGTCGTATTGTTTACATTTGGGCACCGCCACTACGGTTCACTGCACCACCGCAGTCAGTCCCCGGACCCCCACTGCCCTGGTGCAGGAACGTTTCTGAGACTATTGAACACTTTCTGCTCAGTGTCCGCGCTTCCACTCCAACCGTGTATGTGGCTTTTAATGCTCTCAACTCCTCACCCTTGAACGTCGCCACCTGTGACATGCCCACCCTCGCTGGCGGCGGCTGGCGTCCACCCCTCCCGGCAACACGCTGTCATCCGCCTCACCTGTGCCTTCCTGAGTAAGACAGGTCAACTACAGCGTCTGTTGATAGCATCATTGGGACATCACCAGGGCTCATAGGTTTCCCAAGGGATCCTCGCAGCAACTACAAAAAAACAACAAACAACGTGACGTAAAAGTCGCGGGGGTAGTTAATTATTGGCGGTTGCAGGACAGTAAATACTAGAAGTAGGATAACGCCCTGGATGGGTTATGGCCTCGGACTGTTGCGATTCCCGGACGTTTGCGGTTCCCGGACCAGTGCTCCCCCTATTAGTCCGGGAAAACGAGGGTTGTAGTGTACGTGTATTTGTATATAAAGTTATAAGTGTAAATAATCGGAGAGTTAAAATCACACAGCGATTCCATCCGCTGCGTCAGTGTTGTGTGATACTCGCTTGACGCCTCAGATCAAAAACACACCACCTCTGCCCTCACCGCCGCCTTGTATCCGGCCCTGGCCACTCTGATCGCCTGAGCATGCAGCATTTATAACGTCCTTCTACCTCCTATCCACTGCTAAGTATCTAGTTAGTAATGCTGGGTATTTTGTCGAGATAGATAGACAATGGGTTTGCTGAAGGTAAGAACTTAATTAATTAAATGTTTGTGACAAATTTTCCACTTGTCTTGCGGCGCCATCTTGGTGTTTATATGAGTTCTTATCAGAGGTACGGGAAGCTCCTCTGATCCGAATCGATGGTGTTGGGGTACACAGCGCGCAAAAAGTGTTCACCGAAATCATAACAGACGCTCCATAGGGAATTCTGAAAAATGTACTCTATAGCAGCCTAGTACTACCGAGAGAGGATATCCTACATTATGGCAGCTTGTTAAAGCAAGGGCAGTCTATCAAGGACCGTGAGTAATGCAGATGCAACTGTCAATATAGACGACGCATTTTGAAAGGATCGCATCACTCCCGCGAGTATTGAAAGAACGCGCGTTGGTATAAACTATCATTATTTTCATAAATGTGGGGAGTGACAAGAAACCCCTAAAATGGAGACAAATTAAAGTTATTGTGAACTACACAAGCAGAGAGGCCAGAGGAAAGAAATATCAAGGAATTGTGGGTGTTACGAGGAAATGTGTGATGAAGTGGTGGAGAGTTTCGTGAAGGGTGGCAACAACAATAACAGAAGAAGTGGCCACAGCGGAGATGTAAATGTATATCGTAATATGGTCTTGCTTTATTTGAGGATGGGGGCAATCCAATTGACGTTCATGACAATTTACGGTGCTTGCTGAGTTTTACATCTCGCCCTGGCCATTATGTATGTTATGGTGTTGCCCCACCCCGCCACCCTTCACGAAAACTCCCACCACTTCATCCACACATTTACCTCGTGTAAACACAACCAATCTTGATATTTCTTCCTCTGGCTCTCTGCCTGTGTAGGGTCACAATAACTTTAATTGCTCCATTGTTGAGGGGTTTTCTCGTCACCCATATGAAGAATAATGATGTTATACCAACGGCGCGTCTGTTCAAATAACTCGCGGGGAGTGAGGCGCTCCTTTCAAAATGCTGCGTCTATAATTGGACAAGTGGCATTGAACATTCCTCAACGGTCTTGATAGACTGCCCGTGCTTTAAACAAGCTGCCATATGTAGGATATCTCTCTCGGAAGTTACTAGGCTGCTATAGAGTACATTTTCAGAATTCCCTTATGGGAGCGTCTGTTATGATGCGGCGAACAATATTTTGGCACGCTGTGTATAATGCCTTATCAACGGCAGCCCTGTGTTGGTTTGCTGTGACTTCTACTCTTGCTGCTTCTGCTGCCTGTGGTGTTACTGCTGGGTGTTGAGCTCTTTTAACCTATTGGCTCTCTTCATCCAAAAATGTGAATAAGACATCTCTGGTAAACTATATTTCCTGTGAGTTTTAAGAATTGAATAAGATGTTTCCAATTATTTCATTTATATTTTCATTATATGGTTGATGTAATTTCTTTAATTTCTTTCTTTCCATGTTGAATCCCGGGCATTGTAGTAAAAAATGTTCCAGGTTTTCATTGTCTGCCCCACACACTGGGCACTTTGTGTCACCATCTGTGTCTCCTTCTGTCCTGCAGTTCAAGGCTGTTAGTTCAAAGTTTAAACAGTAACGTTGACACAGCCCTATTTTCATATTTTTTCATCCTCCCATTTGTCCTTATATTCTATACACATAAAACAAGCTTGATGTTTTTCCTTTTCTCCCTCCCACTGTCGTGTATTCCTCCCCTCCCCTATTGTTTCCTTTCATGCTTCCAAGTCCTTCAACACTACTTCCAATTTCCATCATACAGTCTGCAATTTTTCATCCATTATCTTCTTTTTACCTCTTTGTCTCCTCATTATCTTTATCAATCATTCTTTCCTTCCTTCATCACTCCATTGACATATCCCAATCTTGCCTTCATGATTCATGCTTTTACCAGAGATGCTCCCCTCTCAGGACTGCCTGCTAGTGTTGCATAGCTTCTTGCTCCCAGAATGTCTGTGTACTGTGTTTTCTAGCTGCGTTATTTCAATCTCCTTTTTGTGACATGAATGACTCCTGCTCCATGCAATAAGAGGTAATGCTACTGATTCCAATAAGGTTGTTCCCACGAGTAACTGTTGCAGCTCTCAATATAGGTATAAGTCACGTTTGCTAGTTTCTGCCTTGTTTATTAGTTTTTCATGATCTTAAACCGTTCTTGCTGTTGTTTATTTCTACGCCCAGGTACTTTATTTGGTCCATCTGCACTCCCCTTAAATTTTTTTTTCGTTAATCTTCTTTAAAACGTTGAACAATATGTAGTATTTTTCTCCTTATTCAGTTCCAGGCCATCTTCACTAATTTGTCTCAATGATGTAAGGTTTCTTCTTGCTTCTTCAATTGACTCTGATAGATGTAATCCCTCCATCAGCAAAAAACAGGGTTTTTATAGTTTTATTCTTTCATCTTTGTATCCATAAGGCCACTTTCTTCATTTGATTCTATAATATTACCTATGTAAAGATCGTCCAGACCATTTCATCATTCCTGATTTGTGTAGTTAAGGTATAGCCATTATCGAGATGTATCAACAATATGTTGTCACTTTTGCATCCAGTCAGCCGTTTTTTGAAAATCCGAAAATCAAAAATCTGTAAATTCCAGAGCCGAAAAACGCTGCTGGCACTGGCAGACGCTGTGCCACGGCTCGGTGACGTAACAAAAGGGAAGGCTACTCTTCCCGTGCTGCTGTGTGTGTGTGTGTTGTAGTGTTTGTGTGTGTGTGTAGTAGTGTTGTGTGTTGAGTACTGTTAGTTGTGTATGTAGTAGTGTTTGTGTGTGTGTGTAGTAGTGTTTGTGTGTGTGTGTGTGTAGTAGTGTTTGTGTGTGTGTGTGCGTAGTAGTGTGTGTGTGTGCGTAGTAGTGTTTGCGTGTGTGTGTAGCAGTGTTTGTGTGTGTGTAGTAGTGTTTGCGTGTGTGTGTAGTAGGGTTTGTATGTGTGTGTGTAGTAGTTGTTGTGTGTGTGTGTGTAGTAGTGTTTGTGTGTGTGATAGTAGTGTTTGTATGTGTTGTGTAGTAGTTTTGTGTGCTGTGTGTGTAGTAGTGTTTGTGTGTGTGTAGTAGTGTGTGTGTGTGGTAGTGTTTGTGTGTGTGTGTAGTATGTTTCGTATGTGTGTGTAGTAGTGGTGTGTGTGTGTGGTAGTGTTTGAGTGTGTGTGTGTAGTAGTGTTTGTGTGGGGTTAGTAGGTGTGTGTGTGTGGTATGTTTGTGTGGTTGTAGTAGTGTTTGTGTGTGGTGTGTGTAGTAGTGTTGTGTGGTGTGTAGTCGTGTTGTGTATGTGTGTAGTAGGTTTGTGTATGTGTGTGTGTAGTAGTGTTTGTGTGTGTGTGTAGTAGTGTTTGTGTAGGTGTGTGTGTAGTAGTGTTGTGTGTGTGTGTAGTAGTTTTGTGTGTGTGTGTAGTTAGTGCTTTGTTGTGTGTGTGTAGTAGTGTTTGTGTGTGTGTGTGTGTAGTAGTGTTGTGTGTGTGTGTGGGTTTTTTTTCTTTTTTTTGAGTTTTTTTTTTTTTTTTTTTTTGTGTCTGTGTAGTAGTGTTGTGTGTGTGTGTGTGTGTGTGTAGTAGTGTTTGTGTGGTGTGTGTAGTGGTGTGGGTGTGTGGTAGTGTTTGTTGTGTGTGTGTATAGTGTTTGTGTGTGTGTGGGTGTGTGTGAGTAGTGTTTGTGTGTGTGATGTTTTGGTGTGTAGTAGCGTGTGTGTGTCGTGTGTGTGTGGTGTAGGTTAGTGTTTGTGTGTGTGTGTGTGTGTAGTAGTAGTGTTGTGGTGTGTAGAGTGTTTGTGTGTGTGTGTGTAGTAGTGTTGTGTGTGTGGGTGTAGTAGTGTTTGTGTGTGTTATGTGTAGTCGGTTGTGTAATGATAGTAGTGTGTGTGTGTGGTGTGTGTGTGTGTGTGTCGTGTGTTTGTGTGTGTGTGTTTGTGTGCGTGCGTAGTAGGTATGTGTGTGTGTGTGGCGTAGTAAGTTGTGTGTGTGTGTAGTAAGTGTTGTGTGTGTGTGTGGTGTATATGTAGTGTTTGTGTGTGTAGTAGTGTTTGTGTGTGTAGTACGTAGTGTTGTGTGTGTAGTAGCTTTTGTGTGTGTGTGTGTTAGTAGTAGATTTGTGTGTGTGTAGTAGTGTTTGTGTGTTAGTAGTGTTTGTGTGTTGTGTGTGGTGTGTGTAGTAGTGTTTGTGTGTGTGTGTGTCGTCAGTGTTGTGTGTGTGTGTAGTAGTGTTTGGTGTGTGTGTGTGTGCGTAGTAGTGTTTGTGTGTGGTATTAGTAGTGTTGTGTGTGTGTGTGTTAGTAGTGTTTGTGTGTGTGGTAGTAGTGTTTGTGTGTGGTGTAGTAGTGTCTTGTGTGTAATGTAGAAAGTGTTTGTGTGTATAGTAGTGTTGAACCTCAGCAGGCTTCTGCTAACGAACCTGTTCATCCACCTCGTTACTCTGGCTCAAACATTATAGGGTTGAGGCTCCATCACAATCGGAGGTTCATTTAATATACGCGAGGCAGCGTCATTAGTTCGGTCTCAGATTGAGCATCGTACTCTAGATCTATCCACAGCGGACGATTCACTGTATGACACCGAAGGACAATCGATCATAATAACATTGACGACAGGTCTCACAAGGCAGACGAGTGTGTTTACATTGAGAGTTCCTTTTGTGACGTCATCAATAACATTGCGTAGCCCTGTTGGAGGGAAGAAAAAAAAAATCGCGCGCTTTTTACAAAAGTCGTGTTTTTACGGAAATAAGGCCTGGAAATCAATTATTTTTGGTGGATTAGGTGTTTTGAATTCAACATAATTAGGCAAAAAAAAGATTGGGTCTGGACGATTACTTTAACATTTATGAATAGTGTGGTGGACCTGTTACACAGTGTACAGCCTTGTCTATGCCGCTGCTTATTGCTATCTCTATTTCTTTATCCTTCCTTATCTTGATTTATGTTTTACCATTTTCAAATATATTTTTTCACACCTTCTATTATCCTACTGTCAGTTTTATACTTCATTAATGTATCAATTAACTTCTCTGGTTTCACGGAGTTATAAGCCTTACTAAAATCAATCACTGCCACAAATAACTGTTTCTTGTGTTTGTATGAGTTGCTGATACAGTGTTGTAGCAAATATAAATTGTCCTCCAGTCTCCTTCCAGTTGTAAAACCTGCTTGTTCTTCTTTCTCCTCTCCATTAAGTCTTAAGTGCTCTTCCAATTTTTCCTTCGAAATCTTTATAAACAGCTTATACATTTGATTTGTCAGAGATACGAGTCTCAAATCGTTCACTTCGGGTTTACTCTTCTTTGGGATCAATGCTGTGTTACATTCTTGCCAACTTTGTGCTATTTTCCCACTAGTCAATATTATAGCAAAACATTTCCTTAAATTATCTCTACAAATCTTACTATCACTCAATGCTTTAACCAACTCTGCCTTCATCATATTAGGTCCAGCTGTTTGACCATTTTCAAACGTTTCAATATTTTCAACTATATCCTCTTCCTATTTCTGCTAATTTCATAATTTTACATTTGCTTTCTCCTGTAAATGCCATATCCATGCGTTCTCTCAGTAGGTTCTGTACATCATCTTCCTCTTCCTCCATCAGCCTTTCATACCTTTCCCTTATTTCTCCATTCCAGACAGTCTGTATTCTGTTTTCATTTCATTTATACATACTCTCCCAGTATCGAATGATTTCCTCTTCCGCCTCCAGTGGTGGTAATCTTTTGTTCTGATCGCCTTCCTCGCTGGCTTTAGTGCGCATGCGCCAGTTTTCCCGAGCAGGCCAAGGCGGCCCAGCTCCCAGCCTGACCGTCCCAACCCTTCCAGCCCAGGGTCTAACCCGCCTTGTGAAAACATTCTCCGGTCCGGCTTGAGCACAAACTAGACCGGTCTAGCAGGGTCACAGAAATGCGTCTTATATTTTTTCGATAGATTTTTAGCGTTTGAAAGAATCTGCTGTTTGGTTTTTCTGCAATAACACTTCTTTTTTTTACCCCTTGACACCTCTGAAAAAACTAGTGATTTCTAAGAAAAAACTAACTTCAAAATTGTCCTAAAACACATAAAAATCTACCAGAAAAAAATATAGTTCCCAATAAAACTAAAACAAACCCAACCCTTAACCTAAAAGGTTAAGGTTTGGGGCTGGGAAAGCGAGCTGCTGGGCTGGCGTGAATGGCGGCGGCAGTGTATTCTATTCATATAAGATAAGTTTGTCCGTGTTTTTTTACAAATTAACAGGATGCAGAGGTTTGCAGGTAGTAGAAAGACATATATGAAAAAGAATGAGTTCTTATAATGTAGTAAACAAGATATGGCAGGGTTGATACAAAGACTCAAAACCTTGATACATAACATACCTCACTGGGAGGTTTCGCACCCCCAGAAACCACTTGGTTATTTTTCCTTTCGACAGCTGTTGTAGGGATTTTAGTCAGGTTCACGTTGTATGCGTGGGAATTCGTGCCAAAAGCGATTTATTGTTTAAATGCCATCTATAGGGTGTTAATAACAGAAAAAAACTTGGGTGCAATTTTACTTTTGGGAATGGGTTTTGTGGGGGGGCTTAAAACGGGGTACTGTCATTTCACAGTTTATCACCGAATGAAAGCGCTAATATCTGTATAACTATTTTACTCTTAAAATATAATAGAAATGGATGAAAAAAAGCAGGTGTCTTCCTCATATCATTATCATTTATGTTTCTACCCAATATTTAGTGATATCTGAAAATTATGAGTATTAACAAATATGTTATTTTGTACATGCAGAGTCTGTGAACAAGATATCCGCGTCTCTGACTAGGTTAAGCTTTTGTCCATTTCAGCACCTTTGATTGTCCCTACTATAAAACAATTATAATTAAATATATATACAATAAATGAATGCTAGGCCTAATCGATGATAGTAATGTAGCACCATTTCAGAAGTATGTTCTTCCCAAGATAAGTATCCAATGCAGAAATAGTCAATCCGTGACTAGAAGATTATAACACCTCGGCACCAGTTAGTGTCAGGAATTGTTTCTTTTGCTAATTATTTAGGCATATACGTATATGTTGGAGTCCTTCTTAACGTAAGAGCCATCTGGGATGCAGCTTTCCACTTAACCCTTTCACGTCACCATGTCATCACTTTTTGTTGTCCCGCGTAAACCCATTGTCACCCAAATGTCACGGCACGGGGAAAAGTTGTACTTTCCACCGCGTCTAGAAACTACACTATCAAAGGTATCGAAGTTCAATGAAGTTCGTTTTTAAGCTAAGATCATTTCCTATATCATACAATGTTAAAAAAAAAATACGCTAGGGTGAAAAATAACTACAAAACCTCGAGTAAGTGAAAAAAAAAAAAAAAATAAACACCTTGCGGCAAAAAATAATATGCCAAAAAATCAAATGTATCCATCATAGGATTTTCTACATTCCATGACATAGATGAATAAATTTCCTTTCCAAGGAAGTATAATATACTCTTTTTTAGATTTTTAATAAATATTTTGAAATTATCTTTTGGATGACGCTCAAAGAAGTCATCGTAGTATGGCCTACACGTACCGGAGACGCTCCAAAGAAAGCATCTGTATGTTGGCTACACTTACCGGATGACGCTCAAAGCCTTCATCTGTATGTATGGCCTTAACACGTACCGGGTGACGCCCTCAAGGGACGTCATCCTGTATGTATGGCCTACACGTACGGATGACGCCCCAAAAGGAACGTCATCTGTATGTATGGGCTACACGTACGGAGACGCCTCAAAGACGTCATCTGTCGTATTGCCTACACGTACGGATGGTGACGCTCAAAGACGTTCATCTGTTATGTATGGGCCTACACGTACGGCTGACGTCAAAGGACGTCATATGTACGTAAAGGGTAAGGACGTGGTTTCTGACAAGGATTTACATGCTGGTGTACGGAGAAAAGCTGCACGTCTACCTAGTAATGTAATGTAAACTTGCAGATATGCATGATTGCGCCTTTTTCGTCCAGCATCAACTGTTGCGTTAAAATTTTCACTAGATGTATGTTAGTTTGTAATAAGTAATTAAATCTCACTCATTATATAGCATAACCATATTTTTACAATATGCTTGCTATTCTGCTCATTTTGACACCAAATATAGTTTGTACCTGCATTATTGGTCATTCAATGGAATTTTTGTATTTGAGAAAATCGATTCAGGGAGGGTCCCGAAGATACGAGCAGTTAGGTTTCACCTGCATACTTGTAAAGCGAAATCTGAATAACGAACAACACATAACTAATGGTAAATTATAGGTTTGGTTCCAGGACCCCATCAATATTAAAAAAAAAAAAAAAAAATAATAATATCACCGCTAAAATAAACTATAGCAAAACACAACAACACACAGCGTCTATATTAAACACACTGTACACTGCACACTGTATTACCTATTCTGTAGAAAAAAAGCATTCTGAAGAGAAATAGCACAACCGAAATAACAACTGCACATTAATTAAAAATAAAACATGCATAAATCACAAGTGGTAATGTTGGGGGGAGACAGGAAGTGGCAAGTACCAGCTGAGAGTCCTGTTTTCTCTCCGAGGCTTCAGAGAAAAACAGGGGGTGACTTGCGTTTGCAGGATGACTGGGTTAGAGAAGTTCTTCCTCCTCTTTTTCTTTTACCCTGATTCACTTGAGCTCCCTTCACAAATTCCACTAATCGAGCACGATAGCGCCACCAATTGATTATTGACGATATCGTGAAATTGTCACGATAAACGCAGACCACGATGCCTCACAACAATGTCACGCTGCCGTACGTATGTGTCATGACACAGATGGTCACCGATGGTAGATGGTCACGATGTAGTCATGACAGCTGTAAGACAATGTCACGAATGAAATCAACGTCATTTGTCGTCACGATAGAGTTACGATAAACCACAAACAGTGGCAAACGTATCACGATAGCGCCAAAGCCATGCCTCATGCAAAATGCCTCACACGGGGTGGGTGTTGCCATGGTGAGGAGGAAGGAAGGGCCGGGGCTAGAGATGAAGGGTGGAGAAACAGGGGTTGGGTTGGATATAATGGAGAAAGGGGGGAAAGAGGGAGGGGGAGGTTGTAATAAAGAAAGGGAGTGATGGTGTTGGTGGGAAAACGGGGAGGGGGAGTAGGGCAAGGGGATGAGAAGGCGTTGTTGGGGGGTGCGATGTGGTTAAAAACGGGGGTGGATCCACCACTCACCACGTGGTCATGGGAGTAGGGGTGAGAGTGGGCATCACCAGTGGTTATTGGAGTAGGGGGAAGAGTAGGGGGGCTAGGTCTCCTTTTCCTGGGTCCCTATAGCTCGGGACGTAGGCGGTCGGGGGCGGGGGCGGTGGTAACGTGTTAGGATGGTGGGATTGGTCCCTACAAAGGGGGCGGGTAGGGCAATGGGGGGCGGTTATGCTTAGTTGGCGTTTTAAGGTCCGTTGGGGTATCAGAGAGGGACCCGGGGTTGGGCAGTCTATTGGAGGCCGGGTGGGAGGAGGAGCGTGGGAGTGTAGGCGGCGGAGTAGGTTAAGGAGTGGGAGTAGGGAAGGCACGCCGGGAACGTCGTGCGGACGGGGGCTTCTGGCTACAGCAGTGGGGCGACGGTCGGGGTATATATACGTGTGCGCGCGGGTGAATAGAAAGGGGGGACGGAGAAGGCGGAGGGGGTCATCCTGGGGCCTGTGGAATGGGTGCAAAAAACGGGGGGCGGAGGTAGGATGAAGACTCGAGAGGGTAGGGTAGGTAAGGACAAGGTAGGGTGCGCAGATCTCTTCCACTGCCCACACAAACTCGTTCTGCGCATCTGAATCATGTACATCGTCCAGGATGTGAATTTTTGGATGCACATTGTAGACCGAGCCACCAGAATTAGCATATTTTCATGAGGATTATCGTACAACCTTAGGTAAAATCATATAGTCAGTAATTAACTTTATATTTGGTAAGCTAACTTGTAATTTACTTTAGTAAATAACTTGTAATTTGCTTAGTAAATAAACTTTTAATTTACTTTAGTAAAATAACTTTTAATTTACTTTAGTAAAAACTTTTAATTTATTTTTAGTAAGTAACTTGTAATTTTACATCACCCAGTTGAATGTCGTAGCATGGGATTTTCCTATCTCGTATATGAAAAATAGACCCTAATTTACCATCATCGTATCTCGGATCTCGTATACCGAATGCTCGTATAACGGGACCTCCATGTATTCGCGATTGCCCTTTTCCATATAATATTCCTAGTATACACATTATATAGCAAAAGCAATAATTGACAATATGGCTTGTTATTCTGCCTCATTTGAGCCCAAGCTTTCATAGCCCATATTCAAGGCCTTCACCAGTTAGGAAATATTTCCAGAACCAGACCCAAGCTGTGAGTAGATTAGAAATCATTTGCTACATATCAAGCCGAGATAGAAAAGGTCAGTGTCAAGCTGCCATCAAAAGGAGGTGATAACCTTGTTGAATTGAACAAATGGAACAATTAATCTATTAAACTATTCGGGGAGAGAAGTTTGACAGATTTTTTTTTGATTTTTTGTTTATTCTTTTCTTTTGTTTTTGTTTTTCATTTTTTTTTTTTTTTTTTTTCTTGTTTTTTTTTTTTTTATTTTTTTGTTTCTTTTTTTTTTTTTTTTTTTCTTTTTTTTTATTTTTATTTTTTGTTTTGTCTTTATTTTTTTTTTTTTTTTTTTTTTTTCTTTTTTATTTTTTTTCTTTTATTTTTTTTTTTTTTTTTTGTTTTTTTTTTTTCTTTTTTTTTTTGTTTTTTTCTCTTTTTGTTTTTTTTCTTTTTTTTTTTTGTTTCTTTTTTCCCTTTAACTTTTTTTTACTTTTTTTTTTCTTTTTTTTTATTTTTTCCTTTTTTTTCTCTTATGTTTTTTTGTTGTTTTTTTGTTTTTTTGTTTTTTTTTTTCTGTTCAAGTACAGCCAGAGTACCATAGACTCGCAGAATTGGCTTTGAGGCACTTGATGCCGTTCCAACAACTATATAAACTGCGAGATTGCATTTTCCACAACTGGTTGATCTTAAAACAAAGGAAGCGCAACCGGATCAAATGTCGAAACCCCACGACATGCGATATCTCTCTCAAGATATCTCTTGATAATGAATCAGCACAAAACAGTACCATTCATCCATTAGGATCGAGATGTGAGGACAAAAGGTTATGTTCAGTGAAATTTGTTGTAAAAATGCAAATTGTAAATGTGAAATAAATAAACTATGTGAAGTAAAAACGTTGAAATAGTTTGTTGAAGTTAAGCCATTAATTAAATAATTCAGTAATGATTTCCAGTATATTCTGAACAAAACTTCCTCCTAAATATTTTACTCAAGAGATAGTTTGTAAAGGGGAAATATCAGAATTAAGGGCCCGCCACCATGATTAGCTTTAAGAAAAAGGGCTCCGCTGCACGATCAAGTTTAAGAACCACTGGTCTACAGGAGATACCCCCCAAAAAATAGTTAGAATGGTTTGAAAGGAAACTTAAAGATGAAACAGAGAGAAGGATAGATACGAATGAGTGTGAGTTTGGAAATTTAAAGATTTGTGCTAGACTCTACCAACAGCTTTTGATATGTCAAAGGGCCCCCTCCCCCCCCTTTTTCACGGAGACACTAAAGGAGGATGACAAGATTTTAGTTAAGAAAGCAGAAGATGCCAGGTAGATCGACCTTTACGGAAAACCGCGTCACTGACGATAGATAAATGCTTAAGAATCTTCTTATTTAAGTATAGATTCAAAAACCTTTAGAAAGGCAGGAAGTCAAAGCTATAGGATGTAGTTGAAGGATTAGAACCCCCCCCCCCGGCACCTGCTTGGGAACAGGTGATGTGAGCAAATCTCACAGCAAAAGGAAAGTGAAGTAGATAGACAAAGACAGAAAAGTTGGACCAGGCAAGGTGCAAGCACAGAAGCACAGTTTTGAGAAAATAGGAGGCGGACTCCGTCCCGACCGTAAGCCTCCGAGGATCTAGGCCAGAGAAGCAAAGAAAACATCATTACGAATTATCTTAATGACAGGCCATAATATAGTCAGAGGGTGAAAGGAGGAGGAACATTGAAGAAGAAGAAGGGAGTTATCAACCAGAGTGTGGAATTTTTCAGCAAAGATTTGAGCGAAGAGTAGCTTTAGAAATAGATGCGACAGCTGTGGAGCCATCTGGGTGAGCAAGGAGAAGGAGAGAAGAAGAAAAATTGTTAGTGATGTTATTTAGTAGCTGCTGGAGGTAATGATCAATGGTAAATTACATGATGACGGTAAAAAGACAATATTAATGTAGCTTCTGCAGACCTAAATCTTATGAGAGACAGATCCACTTTTTTCAATAAATGACTTTATCAAATAAAAATATTCCATCCAACCACATAGGTACCAAACTAAAAAAAAATTCAGGTTCATCAACTAGGCTGAAATAAACATTGTATATACAGTAAAGCCTCACTACAACGAAGCAATTTGGGGGAAGGGGATGACGTTAAATAAAAAAGTTAGTTATATCCGATGGAACTGAACTTTTTGCATACAGTAAACCCTCTCAAAATTTGAACTACACACAACTCTCGTTTTCCCGGATATCGGATTTGCCGGTCAAAATCCGAGGTCCGGGGGTATGTCAGAGTCCCGGACAAATGCCTGGTCCAGTCCGTAAATCGAATGAGTTGTCCGGCGGTACGAGCGTCTCCTGTCACCCCTGGTCAGTGTCCGCGCCTCCCGCCAGGTGGCAGCATGCTCAGCGGTCGTATTGTTTACATTTGGGCACAAGACACTCACGGTTCACCTGCACTGCCTCCGTCAGTCCCCTGACCTCCACTGCCCCTGGTGCAGGAACGTCTCTGAGACTATTGAACACTTTCTGCTGCAGTGTCCGCGCTTCCACTCCCACCAGCACCCTACACTCTCAACTCCTCACCCTGAACGTCACCACCTTGACCTGCCCACCCTGCTCGCGGCGGCTGGCCTCCCGCCAGGTGGCAGCATCCTCAGCGGTCGTATTGTTTACATTTGGGCACAAGACACTCACGGTCACCTGCACTGCCTCCGTCAGTCCCCTGACCTCCACTGCCCCTGGTGCAGGAACGTCTTTTGAGACTATTGAACACTTTCTGCTGCAGTGTCCGCGCTTCCACTCCCACCATGTAGTGCTACGCTCTCAACTCCTAAACCCTAAAAACGTCGCCACCTGTGACCTGCCAACCTGCTGGCGGCGGCTGGCGTCCACTCCTCCCGGCAACACACTGTCCTCACCCTCACTTGTGCCTTCCTGAGAAACAAGTCAACTACACACTTGTGATAGCATCATAGGACATCACCAGGGCTCATAGTGTTCCCTAGGGATCCTCGCAGCCTTTAAAAACAACAACAGTCATGTAAAAGTCCTTGGAGGTATTGATATTGGCGGTTGCCGGAGAGTAAATACTAGAGTAGGATAAAATCAAGGGTGGGATGGCCTCCGCTTTTGGGCGATTCCCGGACGTTTGCAGTTCTCAGGACCGTGCTCCCCCTATTAGTCCGGGAAAACGAGGGTTGTGTGTAATTGGGGGGAGACCTGGGTCAAATTAGCCGAAAGTCCAAATGATCCAATGGTTACCTCTAGCCATTCCACACAACAAGAACTCACTCAAACATGCCAAAACAGCACATGGTGTAGTACAGTAGACCCTCTCTAATGCAAACCTGTATAATACCAACTTCGGATAATTCGACCTGTTTCAGGCACAGTTTGAATTTTTCACCAACTTTCCATAATCCGAACTGAAGTTTGAATTGTCCGCACATTGTTCGATTTGTCAAGAGTTTTCTGCAGCATCTTCCACCTCCTCTGTGCCATCCACTTCATCAGCCAGCCTCCACATCGCCACCAGCAAAATCACTTTATTATTTCTTTTTAGGGGGAACTTTATCCTATACCCTGGGTTCAGAGGTTAGACGTGGGGTTTGCTTTAGGTTAGATTTTGTTAGGCTATTTAGGTTCGGGTAACTATTTTAACGGAGCATGGAGTGGCAGGAGTTGCCGGCCCCACCCACCCACGCAGCCAGGCAATCTCGCCTGAAACGTTGTAAGAAAAAAAGGAGCAAGAGGAAGCTCATCAGATTCGCTTATTTGACCTAAAGCTAGACAAACGTAGCCCAAACAAACCTAAACATAACCTAACCAATCTAGCTATTATGGTATTTATTATTAGCTTTTATTGTTGTGTCTTTTTTAGCGGGCAACCTTATCATATACAGTGGATTGTAGCATCATATAGTGTATGCCTGTTGTCATGGTTTATACTTATTTAGGCATTGAGATTTCCGTTGGCTTTGCGCATCACTAGATATTTTTGTTTTCAACTAGATATTGATTTTCCTGGCTGGGGGAAAGTATTGTCAGAAAGGGCGCTAATATGAAGAAATGAGTAATATGGCAGAAATCTCCTCCCACTCTTGATAGCTGGGTACGCTAACGCCCATGGTAAAGTTGCATGTGGTGGTTATTAAAAGCATGCCGAATATGGAAAGAAGATGTAACAAATATGTTAGGTTTGTAAGAGTGTTGGCAATTGCAACTAGTCGCCATGTTGGAGCGTGAGCAGGGTCGTCTTGACGCCGGCCATTCCGCTCCACTCCTCGCGACGACCACATCTGCTGGGCGTCCACGAAGCCTGTACGCGCACCCCCTTTCGAATCGCTGCCGCCCATTGTGTGACCAAGGGACAGAGACAAGCTGCTAGGTGCCGGGAGGACAGGAGAAGGGCAGGCGGACAGGCTGGCGGCGGGCCGATTGAGAGGCCGTCAAGAGGAGCGAGGGAGGTCTAGGACTTCCCCACGTGGTCACGAGTGTTCTCTCGACGAGAGGAGACACAGCTGCAGGTTCATCGCAGAAAGTGTGGCGATACCCTACCCTAACCCGTCTTTTCCCAGCTGATACCATAGGCATAGGGATAGGTTATCTAGGCATACCTAGAAAAGGTATTTAGGGCGAGTAAAGTGCGAGTGAAAGGGAGTCCAAACAGGACATGAAATTTATGAAGTTATAATAAATAAAATGTAGTCAATGTAGTTACCCGTGTCTATTAATTCACCTTGAAAACTCCTGGCTATCCCTCCCAAAGTGAGTCCACAAACCTGGTTCGGTAGTTCTTTTTATTGGTGTCCAGTGAGTGTTAGCCACACACACCACCCCATATAAAATAATAAACCAGACACCTGTATGTAAATTATTTTTGTGCAATAATTTCTTTAAGTCAAGTAATGTACATGAGGTTTCGGTTATTTTTGGTTTAGTTAGGTGGTAAATTTCCAGAAAATCCCTGGATTTCCTCTCTTCCTGTGAAATGGAGCGCTTAGATTGGCCCTGAATTAATTAAGGTAAAAATTAAGGTAGTAGCAATTCACCCATTTTGAACGAAACTTAAGTTTTCCTTAATTAGTTTTGATGCGTTTTAAATTATCTGGCCAATCATATCTGTCGGAAGTCAACTTTTGTTACAGATGTAGGGGTCCCCACCCAGAAATATAGCAATTACTTTTATATAGTATAGGGTAAATATTACCTTTATGTGTCGTATTAACAATTTCCTTTTTTAGTGGAGGTTTTTTTCTTACCATTTGATAGTTTTTTTAAAAAAAAAAAAAGGTTCCTTTCAATGTTTTGAGGCCTCATTAGTTTGTAAATATATAATCACCATAATAGCCCATGACAATCTTGTCTCCTCCTATAGTGGGCAAGTGGCTATTATTATTTGAACTACACCCAGCCGCCAGCTCGGCACTGCCAGCCATGTTAGGGAGAGAAACCACACCCTCATGCCCAGGGAGGAAGGGCACAAGAGGTTTTGGTTGTTCACGCATGTGAACGATCAAACATGCCCGCGACCAATCATATTAAATTCTTAAGTATTATTTTGTAGTGGGCTTTCACAAGTGCTAGGATTCTTACCTACATCGTGTATTATTTCTTCATTCTGAGAATTTTGAACCCCACTTCCATGGAGACCCAAGGATTTGGTGATGAAAATACGGTATTATTCCCAGATGAACACACATTTCACTTGTGGTGGACAAAACAATTTTTTTTTCTGCAAGTTTTGATGAGGTAGATTTTGATTAATCTACTAATCTTTCTGTCGCAATACATTTTTTTTTATTTTTTTAGGTAAAGGGTTTAGATTAGGTTTAGTTTGATATAGGTTATGTTAGGTAAGCTTGGTTGTAATTTTGGTTCGGTTAGGTTCAATTTGTTCTTTTTTCATTTTTGTTTGCAAAGTCACACACCACACACAAAAAGTGATTTTGCGACAGAACGGTTAGCAGTTCAATCAAAACACATCAAAACTCACCAGAAAAAAGTGTCCGTCCACCAAGGAAGTTCGGTGTTGCGTCCTGGAAATTTACCATAAATTACAACAAAAAAACTTTTAACAGCTTTCGGGAAAATAAAAATATCTCCATTGATAAAGCACAATTTTTTGGGTAGGAGAAATGAGTCAGTGTCTCAGAAAATGACGGCGAATCCTCGTTGATTAAAAGAGAATTCTCAATACTACGGCATATGAGCTGGACGCTTCGGGCCACTCGTTTTTGGGGTCCCCCCCCCCCCCCCCAAAATCAGCGTTTTTTTATCAGGCAGCCCCGCCCGCAAACCTTGTACTGCTTCGGGTAAGCTTCAGTGCTACCTGAAGATAATATTACGAGGACTTGGCGGTCGTTTTCAGAGACTTCGACTAATTTTTTGTCCTTGGCCTACAATAGGTGCTTTGGTAAATCTTAAGAAAAGGCTCCACCCTCTACCTTCTTCTTCTATAGCCAACAAGCTTGGACATGGTGGAAACCGGGGTTTGGGGTTTTTTTGGTTGGGAGCGACACACACATAAGGAAATATGTCCCCACAAAAAAATCCCTAAACTAGGTAAATTCTCTAGTTCATAGACTTTATTCGGGAGTATGGCCCCGATAAAGTCTTGAACTAGTGGAAATTCCCCTATATTAGGGAATTTTTTGTGGAGGTTGAACCTTTATTCTAAAGAATGACAAAACTCTAAGACCTAACCTAGCACCCTTCACTCAGGCCTCTCGTGCTGTGCACTAACCTAACCTAACCTAACTTAACTTAACCTAACCTGCCCCTAACCTGACCTAACCTACTCTACTCCTAACCTAACGGGGGGCCCTCCTAGGTTTACCTACTACTTAAGGCGTTTTCTGCGAGGATTTTTGGATTGCAATTGGAAAATTTTCGATTGGCAAACGGTCACTTTCTGTTGCTGTTCGGGCAATCATCTTCCTGGATGGTTGAACAGCAAATCATAGCCATTTGACCATCAAAAAAAAATCCCCCCGCAGAAACGCCTTTATATACCCTACTTTCTCAACTCTCGTCCATTGCACATCTCGATGGACTGTAGTTGTTCATCAGAACCAGAATTAATATCGGTCATGTAGCTGTAGGATCGGCACTCATTAAAATCTAAACGATGTGATAAGGACAGTAAGTTTAATACGTAGAGCCAGGACATTGTTGGGTCAGCTTAGCATGGGGAGCCCTTGTTCTTAAGATTTTCAAGCACCTATTGTAGGCCAGGAAAAATTTGTCGTCTCCTCTGAAAACGACCAGCGAAGTCTCGTCCCATTATTACATGAGAGCGGTGGCACAGAGGTTTTGCGGGGCGGGCCGTGAGGGCGGGCGGGCACCCCCTACACCTGTAACAAACGTTGATTTCCAACAAAAACGAGTGCTCAGAGTTGATTCATAAACACATAAAAACTATTCAGGAAACTAGTTTCATCTTCGAATGGGTGAATTCCCACTACCGAAATGTTACCATTTTTGGCTTCAGCAAGTGAATAACTAGAGCTGCCCATGTCTTATACCGAGTAGCGAAAATAATGGATGAAAAGTCAATGTGAAGCCTGTGCCGGCCCCCCCCAACTGCTGCGGATATATTCACCCAGACGTGTCCTTACACTGCACCATAAGAATAACACTGCCATAATAACACAACCACACAACAAGCTGTGATAAATAACATCATGGCGTTCTGCCGCTCTGCCTCATGTAAGTCTGTTATCCATGATAGATCGTATTTCACTTATTTCGCCTTCGACGTGCACTGAGCACCTTGCCGTCACGTACCTGTGTGTATTGCAGCGTGTGTGTGGCCTTCAAATCACCGAGCATTAATCACATATTGTTTCAGGAAGGCGGCCACAGAAACCCGCGCCGTGATGCCACCTCGTGATTCAACTCAAGTCACTGGTCGGGTCTTTCTTGCCGTGCTTGGGTCCTGAGGCGTGCTGGAGTACAAAACAATATATAGAGCCGCAGCTAACTCCCACCCAGGCGGGCCTACGTGGGCATTTAGCCCCCCGGCGAACGGCAGCCCACCAGCGGCAAACTTGCCCCCGAATGCCCGCCGTAGTGCCGCTGGTGTATTTTCAGAGAGGAAAATTTATTTACTGTAAAGCATGTACGAATTTGAAAATGTAATAGTGTTTGCTTTAATGTGTAAACATTCTAAAACAACAGTTATGTGTGATATGTGATGTAGTAATACATCATGTGGTGAAACCAGCGGCTACTTTACTTGAGAATCTCCGTCCCGCCCTGCTGGGTGTATATTTGAAGTCACAGAAAATTATTAATGCGGCTACTCTCGGGGCAAAATGTTTGGTCCATTGTAGATAGTGATCTGCCTCAGTCATAGCCTTGGTGCATGTTTTCCTGTGTTGGCTGTGGTAGCAGATTAAAACTTGCTCCAGGTCAGCTAATCTTTGAAAAAATACACAATTTTAAAATCCAAAATGGCGTCCTTCGCTCGTATACACGGAGCTCTCTGCCTAACGACATTCATCCATCGAAATGTAAGTCCCGTGTAAGATTATGACATGAAACACAATAGAGGGAGTTGTGGTTAGTGTAGAGCACAGGCACATCATGTGTTACGGGCATTTACCCTGGTGAACATTAATATAGGAATCAGATATATGAGTGTCGTTTTTACTGGTTAGGAAGCCCTCTCATTTTTTTTTTTTTCGATTATGTGACTTGTTAGACGAAGATGAGAGGCTTAAATAAGTTGAATGGAAGTGAGTTAGGGTGTCATAAGATGATTTACACTTTTGAAAAATTACTGCGTGAAATAAAAAAATGTGTCTATTTCGTGACTGAAATAATGGAGCTTTTTATCCCGTGTTTTGAGAGTCGGCAGTCGACAATAATATGTTTAAGGTTACTTTTTTATGGCTTATGATGGCTTTAGTTGAATGAAGATGAGCTAGTTTCGTAAGTAGAAGTAGAATTGTTAACATGGTACCTAGAACAGTCGCCGCCGTCGGCTATCAGGTAGGCTATTAAAGTGGAACTGCGTCTTCAGAAACTTTACCGTCGCGAGTGTTCCACTATCCAAGGCGAGAGTTCTGGGTTGGTGTTCGGCGTAGAAATTCCTAAACCGGTGAACTCTTTAACGATTACAAAACACCGAATAATTAAGTGGGCTCATATTATCGTGTTACTGCCGTTATCTATAGCCCTGCCTCTCGCTACCTACGCCTATTTATAGCTGTTCGTCGTCCACTACTGGCCGTATCTTAGTCTCCTTGCATATATTTGGTATATTCAGTGTTTGCCCAAAATAACTCCCCTTTGACCCCAAACTAGCTTGGGGGACCTGGGAAGAATGCAGGATATATGGCTGGGTACAAAATATGCGTCGCAAACCACTTTTTTTTTTAGTTATGGGAATTATAAAAATTCCCTATATCTAGGGAAAATTTTAATTGGATTTCACTTACTGAAGTCCAGACGTGGATTATAAGCCAGAGACACACAATGCGGCCGCCCCGGCAATATATGTAACCTTTAGGGGGGCTATAGTGTGGTTAGATTAGTAACTATTTAGGGGGTTATGTTAGGGTTAGGTTAGTAACTTTTAGGGTTATAAGTGAGGTTATGTTAGTAACTTTTAGGGGTTATAGTGAGGTTAGGCTTTGTAACTTTAGGGGTTATAGTGAGGTTGGTTAGTAACTTATAGTGAGGTTCGGTGTAACTTTTTAGGGGGTGTTAGTGAGGTTAGGTTAGTAATTTTTAGGGGTTATTGTGAGGTTTGAGTTTATAACTTATTGACAATATCTTATGTTTAACATTAGTTATGTTAGTTTAGAATCAGAAAATGACGCGCGACTGCCCTCTATATATGTGGATCATACGGGGGTGGCCGCATTGGGTGCGACCGGACGTGGTGAACCTGACGATCCTCACAGAATGATGACTCGAAAGTGTCTAGACACACCCAACACCCACGCTATGAGGTTTTAAGGTAGGTTAGGTTAGATTGGGTTTCGGCTAGGTTAGATTTGGTTAGTTTAATGAGATTTGGTTAGGTTAGGTTAGGTTTATCGGTGGTCAGCCCCCCCGCTAGGATTAGGAAATTTGGTTATGGTAAATTTTCTAATATAAGGAAATTACCTTAGATTAGGAAATTTAACCCCCCCTAAAAACAATAAACTCTTAAAATTACGTGTTTCCGACGCAATAATTTGTTTCGCCACCCGAAACCCCGCATTCCCAACAGGTCCCCAAACTTGTTTGGGGGGGAATTGGAGAGTATGGGCAAACACTAAATTTTACCTTATATTCTTTAGCACCATATCTTTCCCCCGTTAACTATTTATTTTACCATAATCAAATCAAAAAGTGATTCGTACACTTTATATTTCGGGTATTACTTTCTTTAAGTTTAGACTACTGTCAGAGGTTTCGTTCACCGAACAGGCAGGCACCGCTCGGGGATCGACCCGAGGGCGAACCTTCACTTGCGGGCGGACTTTGCTACGTTTACACTACGGTCCGCCTCTCTCGGTGACAACCCACCATCTCCCCCCTAAGGCCCTCCCCAGAGCCAGTCCCGGGGAATGTGTATCGCTTACCTCGATCCTACTCACTGCGCCATGTTAGAGTATCGGGGGTTTACCGAAAAGGCAGGTCCACACAGTTACTAATAATTAATGTTGTATTCTCTCCGCCATTCACATCCCACATATACATTACCATGTAAGTCGAGGAAAAGGCCTGAAATTATTATTCTAAAAGGTACTGAAATTTCAGTTACTCGTAAATTTGTAAACATTGAAATATTACCGAAATAAAAACAACAAACTTTGTTTTGAAATATCGTGGGTGTTCATTGGAATTGTCGCTGATAGGATTCAACGGCAAAACCACTTAGAACTCGACACGCAAGAAATGTTCTTTGACCATTTATATTTTGTTCTTCTCTTTTTTATAAAGCATCTACCATTGCCGGCAGACCAGGATTGCAGCATGGTGCTTGATACACTGCAGAGTGCTGATGGTTTTATCATGGACTTTTATTCAAGGTACATTAAATTAGCTGTGTTACTGAATTATGTTTTGCAAACCAATGGGTTTTAGTTGCTTATCAATAATGAATTAGGGTAAAGATTGTTTTAGGGAACCCTCCTTATTGCGGAAAATATCACCACACGTTTATGTGGACTGTATTTTTATTTTTTTTAATCACGAAGATATTTTTTAACCCTCAATCAGTCAGGCACGTTTCTTTTCCTCAAAAGAGCAGTCACAACCTAACCTGAGTCACGGTGACTGAATTTTTGGTGGGGCTTTAAAAGTGGATGATTACGTTTATTTTTTGCTCGGGCCATGGCATTATGTTTACTTTAACAAAAAAAAATTACTGATCACGTTTCTATGAGACATACACCTTATAATGCTTCTCGCAGATCCATCACATCATTGGGGAGTCGTGACTTCGGTATGTGTGTAACGTCCCTAACATAACTGAGGCGCTGGTGCACTGGTTGTCAAAAATTACCAACGCTTGACCAGCATGGATGAAAGTACCAAGGTGGTGTGGGCGAACATCTCCTTCAGAATGCAGGAATGGTATGTATTGTGAGATTAATATAATAATGATGGATAATAGTATTCCTTTATGTTGTTTTATATAAGTTTATTGTACAAGTGTGTTTGAATGTTGGTCAGGCTCTAAAAGCTTATAAAAAATGTAATGGCAATATTATTTGCCATCATCGTTTCATGTTTTTATAATTCTCGCTCTCTCTCGCTCTCGCTCTCGCTCTCCTGAACTCCATGGGTGGTGTTCTCAATGGCAGATGAAGGCAGCAACAGCTATTGGATTTAAGAAAGAATTTTGTTTGGCCCTCAGACTTTTCGAGCACCTCATATTTCATGTATATACAGTGCCGTATTACCTTTGGCTTGCACAACTATGCTGTTATCGTTATAGGTAGTAGGACTTGTGTGTCGAATTATATAGAGCTTACATATCATTATTTATCTATCATTATGCAACATTCGGTACCGGGTGCATGGCAATTTTGGTATCGTTTTTTCATCAGACAACATCCTACTAACCTATAACGCAACATGCCTCCTACATGTTATGTACATTTTGCTTGTACATTTCCTTCCAGGAATACCTTTTCGAGTCTTCGTTTCTGTCATTGCTGGTTGGATCATTGCTAAGGCATGTCCTTCCTTTCTTCTTCCCCCTTTACCAACTGCAGCAGCACTTCTACATGTGGACTTCCCTGCACCATGTCCCAACTCACTTTCTAGTATTTTTTTTATTGAATGCTTCATATGTAATTTGTGAGTGCTTTAAGTGAACAAGTGACTCAAGAAATGTACACATCTGATGCACTTGTAAATCCCTACTCCCAACAGTATGGCTTCACCTTTGAGAAACTGTAATACGTTAATTGTTTTCCTTTTTTCGTCAGGTTTGGAAGAGTGTGTAAAAGATTGAAATTGAGAGAGAAAGAGAATAAGAGTTTCTAGAAGAGTAAGTTTTAATGAGTTGTTTTCACTACTTCCTAACCCAACCCCTTTCCCCAAGTGATATATTGCTGTCTATGAGGTATGGGGGTAGCACTAATGCTTGCCCTAACCCAATCCTACCTTTCTTTCTGTGCCTATAGTGTTTGGTGGCCCAACTCCATTGGAACCTGTTGTTTACTACCGTCCTGCACGAAATTTTCTCCCTTTGTGACTCTAACCTTCTAAGGAAATGCCACCTGATTCACTGACAAGAGAGATGTTTCTACAAAACTTCTCAGTTGATGAATTTAAATCCTATAGCTAACATGTAATGGATAAACCTGAATGCATTTTGTGAATTTAGTTACATCACATATACCCTTAAAAAGTTTACAAGCATTATCTCGCCTTACCTTTATTATGAATTTTGTGAGTGGGATGCATTTTGACTGACATTATGAGTGGTCACATTTATATTAACTATAACCATAAGCCATTATTGGGGTTCCTGACTCTTGTGGCAGTAATAATTTGTCGTGATAAAAAATATTTTGCCCTAAATATGTACTCGACAGTACATCTCCATTATCTGTCCTTATTCACAGACATGTGGCTGTTGCCATATACAGTACGTATGTCAATTACCATGTACTTAAAAAATATTTTGTTGTGCGTCCTGCTTTTCAATATGTCACTGTAGAAGTCATACTATATATTGTAGAATTGATTTCTGAACATTTCAAGCAGGCGGCGGCTTCAGTGTTGCGCCGACTTCACCACTACAAACCATGACGGTGATGGAGGATCGCGGCAAGGGAGCAATGCCAGATATAGCAGAAGAGGCACAACAGGTGCCGTGTAGCAAGCCCTACTCCTCAGCTGTGTTGGCTCAGGAGAACAACACCTATTAACCTGATCGCATCAATCATTGGAGGCATACCCCGCGGCAAGTCGCCAAATACGCTAACAAGATATACCTCGCTCAAGGTTGGTCCTGTGGTGCGCGTGCGATTCGGACGTGCCGCCGTGTCGGCAGGGTTAACCAGGTCTGCTGGCCCACTCACTTGATGCCATACTGACCTGAATTAAGTGTCACAACACCGTTTTATATTGAAGCAGGACATGAAACCAAAAGTGTAAGAATGAATAATAACAAAACAAAGACTTTTCATAACTACACATACATATCGACGAATGTTTTAAAGACATACAATAATGCTGTCACAACTAGTACATTTTCAAACGGATTTTCAGGTGCAGACACCGATATAAAATAAGAGGCAGGCCGACAAAAAAAACTTGTTCACTTCAGGAACTGGGTGTATGTAGACTTTACGCTTCACATTCCCATTCAAGGAATCTGGAGACCCGTCTGTAGCATCCTTTGTTCCCGTGTTTATGTAGTGTAGGGGAGTTAGGGCTGTGTGGATGCCGTGGGAGGGAGAGGTGTGTGGTGGGGGAAAGAGGGAAGGGGTGTTATAGTGACAGCTGTGGTGGTGAGTATGGTGTGAGAGACATGAAGAGGAAAAGGAGGTAGGAGATAAACCTGCGAAAGGAACTTTTTTTTTTGCTCTTTTTTTTCCCTTCTCTTAATTCATTTCTCACTACCATCTCACTCCACACTAGTTTGGGTGTAAAAAGATTAGAACGACCTCGGAAAACGTCAAAGAAGACCAAGCAACATGGAACACAAAGAGAACCAAGCAAGCAATTCCTTTTGACATTTTCGCGAGGATCTTTCTAACGCTTTTTCCACCAAACTATTACCAACTCTCATTTAGAGTGCCTGCATGCCCAGATTGAGACAGGCATTTTTTGGAGTTCCCCTCCCATGCTATCTGTTCTCTGGGAGCTTGACCACCACTGTACAAAGTGACTATATGTTGGTCTTCTTAACAATGGATTTGTCAGGCAAATGCATCTGTAGACCTGGGGGAGGGGGTAAGAGGAAGGTGGGGTGATGGGAAATTTAGGCGCAAGGAGGCAAAGTATTGCAAACCCTGCATCCCCTTCATACATATTTAGTGCAGCCTGAGCGATGTGGAGCAACTGTGAGGACTAACCTCCAGCCCGTGAGATGTCAGATATACGACAAACCCAAGAAATTTTAACACATCACTGAGAGGCAAAAATCTGAAGACGTTCTTGTCCTATTTTTTTTTTTGCGAGTGACTATATATATATATATATATAATACCATCTATATATATATATTTATATATATTTTATATTTTATTTATATATAATTTATATATATTTATATATATTTATATATATATTTATTTTATTTATTTATTTACGTGACAGTATTACAGTATTACAGTATTCCCTAGCGCAATCGGCCCCTTATGTTAAAAGAAAGGCGTATGAAGATTATAGAGACAGGATGGTATGGACAGCAGAGTGGGTATATGAAGGTGGATGGCTAGGTACAGGAAGTAAAATAGGAAGGAAATCCATGCTAATTTCGAGTGTTTTGAAAAGGTTGACCAAAAATATCGTTATTTTATTAGTTCAATATTTTTTATGTTTTGTATGGCCTGCAAATTATTTAAATGGTTGAAAATGGATCTCGATTACAAATCTCAACTTCATTCATCTCGTTCTTCATGGCTGTTCCACCGTGTAAATCCATGTCGGAATTTTTTTTTGGTTAATAAAAAATAAACGAAGTCCAAATGTGATTTTTTTGGTTTTTGGTTCCTTCATCATATTCATGGATAACGAACAACAATATTTTGGCTTGTACTTAAGCAGATTGGGCATAATTAGTAATGTTTTATGGGTGTTTGAACAGTCCTGGCCCGTACCGAGAGTCATGATGAAGGTGGAGCGAACGACCTTCGTTGACAGGAAGGGTACCTATAAAAGGATATTTTTCGGAACGAAAGAGCAGCGACGTAAAGGTCGCAGCAAGACACTGTCACCTTTCGTGTCTTGACGACGTCGTCGCTGCTCTTCATAACGAAAAATATCCTTTTATGGTACCCTTCCTGTCAACGAGGTTGTAGCTCGCCCTCAGCATGATCTCGTACGGGCCCATCAGTCTTTAGCGGCTAAATGTCTGTGCAACACCTCCTAAAAACATTACTAATAATCTGCAATATGCTTAAAAGTGTAACCGTAATATTCCTCAATCAGTTTAATATAACAGCGGCAAATGGTCTATGCCCTACGGCGGGCCGCTGGGAGCGGCCGCCGGTGAAGCCTCTGAGCAAATCCCAGCGGCCCCCTACGTCCACTTAGGCACTTCCGTCGGGCCGCCGGTAAGACATACGGAGGGCCCGCCGGAGGCCCTCCGTCTTTGTGTTTGCTGGGTATATTACTTAAAAACAGAAAAGATGTATGAAATACATCTGTATTACCGCTTATAATAAGCACGGTAAGGATTCGTTTTAATAACCACCCTGCTATATCTCGTTTACTGCCTTATTAAGGAGGACTATAGTAGATTTATGCCTGGAGGGATTGAGCAGTGGCAAAGGCGTCCTGTATGTAATCTTTCACTCACATCTCTCTCTCTCTCTTCGTACAGTACGTACGATCCTTACCGCAGCCATGGCCAGCGGGGGAGCACCTGGGGGCAGTGGCGTCTCGTGATAAAATAAAATGTTGGGACTGCAATCTTCACACAACATAGGATACACACTGTTTTACCTATCTCAGTATGAGTTGTAGTTGATGTTCAGCGGATTTCAGGGCATGGTAGTATGGTGGTGGTATAAGGATGGTGGGGGTGGCAGTAGAGGGGATGCTGAGGTTGGTGATGTAGAATTACATTATTACTTGAAAATAAAGTCGGTAGCCCCGCTTGATGTCAGTCCTTCATTTAATTCAGCTGGTATAAGTTTGATGTTTTTGCAAATACTATCGCTGGATTTTCCATCGTAATAGGGTAATTAAAGAAAAGCGTGATATAACCACACCCGTCTTTTTTTTTCATCCTCCTTTTCTTTAAAACAAAAAGGGGGATGCACGAACGCAATCCCCCGCTAACAAATATTTCGACACTCCGAGTTATACCACATTTGGTTAATCGCAAGGGTCAGCCGCCGGATGCAATGGTGAGCTTCCCTGAGAAACAGGCCTTCAGGATGCGGTTTCTCCTGTGTCCAGATAAGTATTGCACAACATACTCTCTTGTGCCAGTAAGTATGCAAACCGTCTACTCTACACGCACTTGGGGACGCGACTAAAAGCTGTGGCCGGCTGGCAGCTCGTTTTGAGTTCACATGTGGCGCGGCGGCAGCAAGCGACATGACATCGGTCAGCAAATATGAAAGTTAACTTACATTTTCGTCTGGTTTTAATGAAAATTCACATTAATTAGTAACGGATTTGAAAATAACATATAATTCTTTTTATTATGATATTGTTACGCACGCCCTCACCCTCACAGACCTCACCTGTCTTAATTCACCCCCCAAAGGCGCCATACGTACCACTTACCTCCCTCCTGACGAAGGCTCGGTAGAATTACCTGAACGCGAGTAACGGTGTGCAACACGTAATCAATTACACAGTCTCAGATAGAGGACATTGACATTCTCACTGTACAACTCTTCATGTATAACACAGCCTGCGCCTTCATACAATACACAGCCTGACGGCGTAGAAGAAGGAACAAAGTAATCACCGGTGGTCACGCCTTTATCTAGCATGCTTCCCTAACACACCAATACACCAGGCTTCACTAGAGACGGCAACACAACACACGAGAAAGTCCTTCTTAACGCACTACAGGCACTGACTTAGGCTGACAAGGCGAGGCGGCGCTCTCACACACCGTACGTGCCGCGCTCCAGACTCCTCACTGGTCTGTCTCTCGCCCTACTTACTCTCCCTGGACCCACTCACGCCCTCGGCGCGCGCTTCCCTTCTCCTGTCCCCCTTGTCTGGCCCGCCAGCCCTAACCAGCCAATCCCATGGCTGCAAGCTCGTGCGCGCCCCAATAGGAATTCATCCCCGCAAATGACGTTACCCTCCTGTGTGTGTACAGCAAACCACCCTCATTCATGACAAACTTACAGACACTGCGTCAACCACACAACCACCAAAACAAAACATAACCGACCGGAGCCACAACGCCTCCACGCCCCACTGCCTCGACAACAATACCCAGACACGCACAGCCGTAACATTATTCCCCTTCCTCCAAGACTTTGACCCGCTGTTCCTTAATCCTAAATCCTTTATCCTAAAAGTACACAAAGAAACGCAAAAATATGGCCAATAGCTGAAACATGCAAAAATTACACTAACAAATTCCTCAAAATGAATGGCAGCTCGCCCATACATTTAACACACACAACCCAAATTACCACGCCAAAGTCCTTACAGCTACAATTAAATCCAAAACATCGCCTTCACCTGCCGCAACACAGCGCTGGAGGGTCGCTCAGTCGCCTCACCCTCTCGCCCGAGAGACCACAAGCATGGTGACGCCCTTGCACCCTTCTTCAAGGCGCTAACAAGCCCCCAGGGGAACCTCCTCCTCATCCCTGGCTGCCTCAAAGGTGACCACGGCCATGAGTTCGGCTCTCCATTGCCCCGTGGTTCTCCAAGGGCGCCACAACAAAACCCCCCAAGGGACCCTCCTCTTTCCTGGGGGTCGCCTCAGAGGTACCCGCTGGTCCGATGAGTCACTCTCCATTGGCACTCGATCTGCCCGCTGCTCCAGCTGCTTTCATCCTCCGCGCAACAATGGCGCCAACGACTTCCCGCCGACCTCGCCCTCCACGTGCAAAGCACCGGTGACGGCGACAGGACTCAAGCAGCAACACGCTGTGGCTGCTCTGCTGGTAGAGGGCACGAAATGATCCCTCCACCGTCGTCCACACCCGCTCACACCTTCGGCGGGGGCCACACACTGCTCTTGCCATCCTCCTGTAGACGCAGTAAGCAGAGGCAGTATTGGGACGTCCTCTTCATCCTATCTCTCTCGAGGCCTTCCCTGCTTGTTGGCGCGGCTTTCCCCTCGTTCACCACGACCGGCGGATCTCGCCGGGCGGCAGGCCGCCTTCACCGTGGGGCGCTTGATTCCGCACCTGCCGGAGTGTCCAGGCCCCCAGCGCGGTCCCTTCCCTGTTTACCCACTCCGCGGGTCTTCTACCGGGCGGCAGGCCGCCCTGCAGCCGTGGGCGCTTGTGGATCCGCACCTCCGGAGTGTCATGCTCCCAGCGCGGGGCCCCTTTCCCACGTTCACTCACCCCGGTCGGGTCTTCGGGCCGGGTCGTGGGCAGGCCGCCCTTCAGCCTGGGCGCTTGATCCGCACCTGCCGAGTGTCCATGCCCCCAGCGCGGCCCTTCCTGCCTTTTATGCCGTTTTGCCAGCGCAGCGAAGGGGCACGCCAGGCCCTTCCAACGCCGGCCTTCCATCACCTCCTGAAGAAGGCAGGGCAGGGAGGCGAAGAGCGGAATGTGCGGCCGGCGCGCCTGTGTCGTCCCTCGTGGCAGGAGCCACCCAGCAAACACAAAGACGGAGGGCTTCCGGAGGCCCTCCGTAATGTCTTATCGGCGGCCCGAAGGAAGTGTCAGACGTAGGCCGCTGGGAATTTGCTCAGAGGCTCACGGCGGGCCGCTCCCGCGGCCCGCCGTAGACATATGACCATTCCGCTGTTATATTAACTATTGAGGAAATTTATGGTTATAGCTGTCTAGTTATATTGCAGATATAGTAATGGGTTTAAGGGGTGTTGCAACAACACATTAGCCTATTAATAGACTAATGGGCTGTTCAACACTTATAAAACATTACTATATATGCATATGCTTAGAAAATTTAACTCAGAAATATTCCTGTGTCCGTTATCCAGTAATACGATGAAAAGGAGATTGCTAGATCAATTGCTACGACATTGTTTATATTCATAAGTACAAAAACATTTTCGTTTTGAGTTTTTACATGCTGGTTTACGTGGAACACTGAACGTCGTGAACCGCCATGTAGAAGATATAGGTGGCGGGCGGGGAACAACATAACAACATCCACCCAATCGTGCGTTTTCCCAACTACCTGATTATTTTTCCACTCAAGACAACAGCGCCAGCGCCGTCAAGGAATTCCTACAAAAAACGTGTCGTACTGTCAATTATTTTATATATTCAGGTCTTATTTCGTATATGAAGGAGCGAAAACATGTTATAACTAAGTTCTCATTATGTTATCGAGTGGTAAGGGTGACAATTTAGCCTTTTGTGGGTTTTTACCTTTGTATGGGCTATCGTACGTCTGGCAGTTTTAGTACCTTGATAGCTGGTAAAAGATTTCAAATAATGATTCTATTCTAAATCATGATATTTTCATATGTTAACCCACTCATCTACATATTCCTTATTAGGTGTACCGTTGAGTTTGATATGTGTGATATATGTTCGGAAGTTATTGAAATAAGGGAAATTTACCTTTGTTATTCCGTATAATCTTCCGCCGCGGTTAATCAAGTGTTATTTTTATATGATACTACTACCACACAGACAAAACTGATAACCTTTTTTCCATGTAAACTCCTTCCTATTACCTACGTGTCTCATCTTAATTTCTATGTATCTCTGGGTGTTCCTGATAAAGCGGAAATATTTGGAAAAGACTGATATTGATAATTTACTATAAATTATTATAAAAACTTTTATAACAATTTTAATGCTTGAACGGGCCCTAATAATAGTTGAGGTACCGATATTGAGATACTAGTATTACAAAGGTAAATATAATAATATGAAATTAAATTCCACTTCAAATACCTCCTAGCTGGCCTCCGGAGGATTGACGTCAAGTTGCCGCCTGCTGTAATACTCATCTACACTCTGATGTAATACTACATCAAGCTAATCAATAACTGTTGTTTCAAAATGTTTATTCACATAGAAATATTCAATTTTGAATTCTGTACATAATTTTTCAACATAGTAAATTATCCCGTCTGAAATACACCAGCGGGTCCGGAGGGCTGACCGGAGGTAAATTTGCCGCCGGCGGCCAGCCGTTCGCGCTATAGGGGCCTACGTCGGCCCGCCGGTGAGGGGTTAGCTGGGGTACGCGCTTAGCCGCAAACAACCCTCCGCTGGGGCCCCACAGGGGAGTAAGGGCACTCTTCAATGCTCCCTTCTGACGGCCGCCTTAATTCCACGCCCACTTCCTCTGCAGGGGCGTCACCTTAGGGACAAAGGCAGCTTCTCTCGCCAACCTAAACAACTTTTCCCCGCTCCGACGCAACCCCACCTTCGTCAGGTCCTGCCTCGCGTAAGCCTGTACCTCGTTATTAGCCTCTCCTCGGTGTGTCTCTCATTTCCTTATATCCTGTTTCATTTCACTTACAATTTCCTTTTGTGTAACCATTTCCTTTCCTTTCTCATTACTTTCCTCATTCTCTCATTTTCACTCATCATGTCTCTCATCAGTAACGATAATGATGGTTTCCCAGGTATTAGTGTGTTAGCGAGGCGCACTCCATCTACCGGCGAGTCTCAACACTACATTTCCCGGCGCAATATAATTCCTGAAGAGCGTGTATCCCTCGTAAAAGGTCCTGATTTTCTACTGAACGGAGGCCATGCGATGTCTGAGGGCGCGAGAACAAGAGGCAAGGCAAAAACAGGAAGGTAAGGTTGATGTGTTGCCATTGAATGAGTCAGAGCAATGAAAGGTCACGGGAAAATGTCAAAAGAAATAAAAACACTTCCCATTTTGCAGTTTTGTTAGCCAGTAAACTGACTGACAAGATTTTTTTTTTTCGAAATTGACGCAGATTTTTCTTTTCTTTTTTTCATTTCTGCAACTGACCAGGATTTTTCTTTTTACTTTCTCTCTTGTCTGAAGTTGACGGGTATTCTTTTTTCCTTTCTTTTTCTCGACAAGCAAATAACAGGGCTAATGGGCTGGAGTATGCATTTGGAGTCTAGTTTTTAGTCTCTTTTCTGAGCCGTGCACTATCTTACCGGCAAGGCGTTCAAGGCTTAAGATTAGGATTAAGTAAAAATTGAAATAAAATTAATAGCCCTGGAGTAAAAGGTTATAAAATTAAGTATTGGCAACTTTTATGCTTGAATGAGGCGAAAAAATTCAGAAATGTTCAATCTTTTTCGTTTTATTGCCATTTTTATGTCTTTTCATCCAGGGTTCCGTAAACACTTTCACTTAGACTCCGAGCAGTGATTCCCAACCTTCACACCTTGGAGGAACCCCTGTAATAATTTTTCATATTCCAAGGAACCCCTATATATATTTTTTTTTTGAAAAGTTCTTGAGCAATAGAATTCATATGAAATCTACAATTACATCACATGTCATGAGAGTTCACACTAATAAGTCAATAATGTTATGACTTATCTTCAGTGTGACACTTGGGCTTGTTTCTCTTTGCGTATCTGTGAAATTCTTGGCCGAATTTTTGACAGACACACACGCAGTTCTTCCTCGACAGACAGAAGACGATTTCTTAATTTCCTTGTAATGACGGTCAGGGATGAGAAAGCTTGTTCACATAGGTAAGAAGTTGAAAACTGGAGTAAAACATCCAATGCTTTTACCGAGATGACAGGGTACCCTTGCTTTGCTGAAATCCAAAACTTGTCACGTGATACTTCATTAAATTTAATTTTCAAGGTTCGATCGCACTGTAGTTCACTCATTCTTCCTCTTCTTGCAGACTAAGTAGGTTTTCTGTACTTGGTGAGAACTCAGTGAAGGGGTTTCTCACCCAGTCATACGTATCTGATGACAATTGGAGGGAAAGTAGGGTGGGGTGGGGTCACACCGAACCGTACGAACCGGGGGGATCACCGTACGAAGGCTACAACGCGAAAATTAATTCAAATTTCGCGCCACCATGCCACCACGGGTGCAGCGCCACCCTCAGTGAACTACATGCGAGCAACAGGGTAGACTTCATGACTAAGAGGTAGGGTGGGGTGGGGTCACACCGAACTGGGGGATCACAGTAAAAATTATAAAAAACCTTAAATGACCCTTATTATCTGAGTTAAGTATTTCATGAGGGTTACAAAAATAGGTGGGCCATATTGTGAATTTGTTTTGGCACAGTGTGCACTCTCCTCAGGTAAAAAATGGTTTTTATGAATATTTTCCACTTTAAAAGTACGGTGTCCCACACACCACCCCTACCTTATGAAGTTTTCTGACAGTGATCCAAATGAATTGTAATTTAATGGAATGAAAATTTTCATATTCAGTTTGAAGTTTGAATTGGAGTCGGAGTGCGGGAAACATTCGACGTTTCCTCTTGAAAGGTGCTTTTTCCAAACAGCGAGTTTTTTTCTTAAATGGGAAGAAGTTTGTCTGTGGAAGTCAGAATGTTTTCCTTCGCACCCTGCATGCTGGTGTTCAAGTTATTTAAATGCTGATAAATATCTGCTAAATATGCTAGTTTCATTTGCCAGTTTGTAGATTCAAGACATTCACAGAAACTGGATTTATTATTCTCTTTGAAGAAAAGCAGCAGTTCCTGTCGCAGCTCGAATACCCTTGTCAAAACTTTACCTCTCGAAAGCCATCGAGCCTCTGTGTGCTGGAGAAGCGTCACGTGATCTTTTTGCATGTTTTCACGCAACCTTGCAAATATGCGAGACTTCAGAGGGCGCTGCTTTATAAAGTTGACCATGTTCACAGTTATATCAAGGACTTGTTTTAAATCATCCCCAATAGTTTTTGAAACCAAAACTTCTCGGTGGAGAAAGCAGTGAGTTGTTATGACTTCAGGGTTTTTTCTTTCACGCGTGATACAAAGCCTTGTACTGAGCCAATCATTGAGGGAGCACCATCAGTGCAGATTCAAACGCATCGGTTCCATGACAAACCACAAGATTCCAGGTAAGAAGACAAGATGTTGGAAATGTCGTGGCCTTTGGTAGTTTCTGGCAGTTCTTTACAGCAAAAATAGTTTTCCATTATTCCACCTTCATTTTCAAATCGTACAAATGCCAGCAGCTGACCTTTACCAGTTATATCAGTTGTCTCATCTACTTAGAGAGCAAAGTTGTTATTTTGCAGTATTTCAGACAAAATACCAGAAACATTGTTGGACAGGTCATCCACACGCCTACTAATTGTATTATCAGAAACAGGAACCTTGCTTAATTCACTTTTAGCTTCTTCACTTAGCATTGTTCTCACAATTATTTTGCAAGCAGGCATTATTAGGCTTTCTGCAATAGTGTGACTTTTCATTTTCTTGGCAACTAGCTCAGCCACTAAATAGCTTGCTTCTTGGGCCTTATCACTGATGGTTACCTTCTTTTCAAACACTTTTCTTTGTTTCTGCTGTGAATCCAATAGTCTTCGAAAATAATCCACGGTTTTATTTGACAAGTGGCTGTGATTAGTAGTTAAGTGTCGCTTTAACTTGGCTGGGGCCATAGCTGTGTTAGCGAGCTTTTTCCCACAAACAATGCACAAAGGAAGTGGACAGTTTTCTTCTCCAGTCCATGTAAAGCCAATGGCCAGATAACTGTCATTGTAAATGCGATTTTTTTTAACATCACTCACTTTTCCTTTACTCTTACTTGGCTGTGGTATTTGTGATTCTTCGTCACTGTCCTCCTCTCCACTGACATGCTTTCTTTTCAAATATTTGAACATGC
>JACEEZ010020027.1:60000-65000 GCA_016584305.1 Chionoecetes opilio
GCTAAAGGCGCTGAAAACTAAGGCATGGTCAGACCCTGACTTAGTGAGCTGCTGTGGGCCTTTGACAGACATTCATCTTCTGTTTATAAAGCAAATACAGCCTTGTTTCAGTTCCTACAACGTAACAATTGGTGTTTACGTATTAATAGTGTTGCAAGGTGTGTATGAATTGATCGTGCAAGACTAATGCGGCATTATAGGGTGTTATATGCTGGTGATAAGAAATGTTGTGTTGTGTGTTGGTTGAGGGCGGGCGGCGGGCGGCGGCGGCAGGTGCTCCGCCCGCACTAAAATGTTGTACTATTATACGATATTATCATACTACCAGATGATATTTAGGACAGCTGAACATACCATCATCTTCACGAGACATTAGTGCATATCATGAATGTATAAAAATTGCAGTAAACTATACCTATAATAAGATAATGAGAGCAAAATGAAATCGTGTATAAACTTTTTTTTCACCTTTTTTTATTCATCTTCTCCTTATTCCTGGAATGTTGCTTGCATTAAATTTTCACTCACTGTCCCGGAATCGGCACACCTTAACGATTATCATGGTGTATGGCACGTCCCAATGCAAAAATATATAAGTGGTCAAAACCTGCGTTGAACGTCAAACTTGTGATGAAACAGCTTTTGGCGGGGGAGAGCGGTGTATCCTTGCCATAAGTGCTTGGTTAGGGGGGGAGGGACAACATTCCTTGCTTCAGCAGAGACGTGTTCAAGCCTTGTGATTGGTCGAAGCTGCCTAAGCAGCGCTCAGATAGGCAACGTGATTGGCTAGTAGGATTCTCAGACCACGCCCACGCCATAGGCTTTGGAGGTGTAAGGCAGTGCAAAAGCGCCTGAACTTTCGACTGTACATGGGCTTTAGTCGGTGCCTTAGCCGGGCCGTTACAAAAGCGCCTGAAGACGGGTAAGGCGCTCTTTTCGCCTTACCTCTATGGCACTTCTCAGCATCTCCCCCCTGATCCTTGAGGAACACCACTATTTACACTGGTCCAGTCAGAAGAATTTCCATTTATTACCACCCTTTGTTTACGATTTGACAGCCAGTTTTCTATCCAATTTGAAAGATGGCCTGTTATACCATGAGCTTTTACTTTGCTAATGAGACGCTTATGAGGAACTTTGTCGAACGCTTTTTGAAAATCGAGGTAAACTACGTCTACTGCCCTCGTGTTGTCGTACATTTTGAATACACTATTGTAAAAATCAAGTAAGTTTGAGAGGCATGAGCGTTTATTTCTGAATCCATGCTGCGAGTCTTTGATTATGTCATTTTCTTCTAAGAACTTAACGATTTTGTCTCTTATGATGGATTCCATTAATTTTCCCAGCAACTATGTTAAAACTGATGGGCGATAGTTTCCGGGCTGCGACTTGCTTCCTTTTTTAAATATGGGTGTGACATTTGCTAGTTTCCATTCGCACGGTACATTTCCGGTGAGTAAAGACTTATTAAATAAGATGGAAAGTGGTTTTACTATTTCGTTCTTTGCTTCTTTTAATATGCGTGGTGAAATTTTATCAGGACCAGGAGCTTTGTTTATCTTCATGTTATTTATCGCGAGCAAAATGTCACATTCCTGAGCAAAATGTCACATTCCTGAGTGGAGGAGGAGGAGGAGGAGGAGGAGGAAGAGGAGGAGGAGGAGGAGGAGGAAGGGCTCGTCGGCGGGTCTTTTCATTTTGCAGGGAATGGAAGTGTAACTGCAGGAGGCGCCGTGAAGTGTTGACGCTCATGGCACTTCCTTGCAGGGGCGGCGCGGGGGAGGGGAGAGAAAAAGGGAAATTTGTCCTTTTTTTTAACTGGACCACCCTTAAAAAATAGCAAAAAAAGGTAAATTTAACCCCTTCACGCCCAGATCTTTCCTTTGCTATAAAAAAACTGTCTGTAGATAGCCATAAAATTACAAAAACTAACTAAATATATCAAATTAGTTAGTGGACAAGGATACTAAACAGGTCATTGCTATAAAATATTTCTTATATTCACTAAAAATTGTCTAATGGTAGCTAAATTACAATGGAAATTACGTTCTGGGTCTCAAGGGGTTAATGAAAAGATAAAGAATGAGAAAGAGGGATAAGTGTGAGGGAGGGGGGAGCACAAGGGAGTTGTGTTCTAGTTACTGTCCACCCACTAAAAAAAATAATTAAAAAAGGTAAATAGAAGATACGAAGGCTCGTGGGAGAAGGGATGAAAAAGGAAGTGTATCCTTTGTTGCCTTTTTCTTTTTAGTCATAGTTCTCCTAGATAAAAAAAAAAAAAACATAAAAGAAAGTAAATCAAAAAAAGGAAAAAAAAGGTATATATTGTTGGCTTTTTTTATAGTTATTGTCACCCTCTAAAAAGATGGAGAAAAGGTAGAATTAAAATAAAGGTAGGTAAAGTTGCCTTTTTTGTAGTTATTGTTCACCTTAAATATAAAAAAAGGAAAAAAGGTACAATTAATAAAAAGGTAAATAAATTTTATTTTTTTAGTTTGTCCCCTCTCAAAAATACAAAAGAAAAAAAGGAAAATGTAACGAGAGAAATGGTATCCTATTATCTGTTGTGCTTGTGGTGTTAGTAAATGTGGATTTAAGAATAGCATGTAGGTGATTTTCTTATCTTTTTTTTTCTTTCTTTCTTTAATGTGATAGTTAATGTTTAAACAGATGCTGATGACGTAATAAAACGTAGATTTCTTTGGTGAATTTTATTTTATTGACAGCTTAACTCAGTGCACTTTACAATAGGCTCACTGAACACACACACACACACACACACACACACACACACGCACACGCACACACACACACACACAAGATGCGGCCAGACAATCTCAAGTCGGCGCGTAATATCCAGAGTCTATAGATATTACTGTCAGCTTTAATTAATTGCGCCGTGGACCGCGGTAATATTTCTACAGGCGGGTTCGGGCGAGCGCTGTGTGTGGACCTGATGCGTTCTGGGAAAAGTGTTGGGATGTAGCTGTGTTTTAGTGGCGGTTGGGGTGAGGTGAATTATGTGGCGAGGGAAGGGACGGGAAGGGTAAGGGAAGGGAAGAGTGAGGGAAGGGTGAGGGAAGGGAAGGGAAAGGAAAGGAAGGGAAGGGAAGGGAAGGTGAGGGAAGGGTGAGGTAAGGGAAGGGTGTGTAAATGTGTACAGGGTAATGAAAGGTGTACCCAGGTGAAACATTGTCCTCTGGGGTGATACTTGATGACATAGGGTGCAAAGAGGTGTGTGTGTGTGTGTGTGTGTGTGACCAAGCCGTCTTTCTTCAGAAGTCTGGATCACGTTGCAAATTACGCTTTCTCCGATCTGAAAGAAGAAGAAGAAGAAGAAGAAGATGAAGAGGAGGAAGAGATATGCAGTGATAGCGATGCTGGTATGGTGGTAGGAATGATGGTAATGGTGGTGGTGGGAATGGAACAAAGTGAACATTCCCATTCCAACCCCTCCGATATTCCCATTCCTGATGACAACCCGGGGCTCAGAACTCCTTCATCCTTCTCGCCTCGTGTCTAATGGCGGGGGATTAAGACAGCAAACTCACACGTCCGTAAAAGTGGGAGAAGGGAGGGATGTGTGTGTGTGTGTGTGTGTGTTCCAGTTTCAATGTATGTGCGTGTTATTCACTCATGGTCTTGTCCACGCGAGCTGGCTCGCGATCGCCAGTTTTCACCCTCTCAGTGCGAGCTTGGAGCTCATTATTACCGATCTTTGGGCAATGCTGGGACCTCACACAACACACACACCCATCCCCTTGCTCAAGGGGGACAGTAACCGCCCGAATTTGTCAAGTGAAAAATCCCCGGGAGCATGAGGATTCGAACCGCCTACCCACAGAATGGGAGCCCGTCACGTTATCAATCTGACCATGGTGTGCAGTGTGTGTATGTGTGTGTGTGTGTGTGTGTGTGTGTGTGTGTGTGTGTGCCATTTAGTTATTAATGTGCCTAATTTGCCATTGAGGTCTATTCGGTCTTAAGTAGCAAGGCAAATACAAGTAACAAACAAGTAATAATAATTAAATAATAATGATAATAGTAATAATAATAAAAAGTAACAAATACAGCCTAAGGGAATGACACTATTTACCAACCTCAAAAGTTACCCCAAAAAAGTTACCTCAAAAATTTCCACCAAAAAAAGTTACTCAAAAGTAACCCCCCAAAAAAGTTACCTAGAAAGTTACCCCACTAAAAAGTTGCCTCAAAAGTTACCCCCCTAAAAAAGTTACCTCCAAAGTTACCAACAAAAAAAGTTACCTCAAAAGTTACCCCCCAAAAAAATAGTTACCTCAAAAGTTACCCCCAAAAAAAGCTACTTCAAAAGTTACCCCCCAAAAGAGTTACCTCAAAAGTTACCCCCCCCAAAAAAAAAAAAGTTACCTCAAAAGTTACCCCCCCAAAAAAAGTTACCTCAAAAGTTACCCCCAAAAAAAGTTACCTCAAAAGTTACCCCTCCAAAAAGTTACCTCAAAAGTTGCCTAAAAAATTACCCCCCAAAAAAGGTTACCTCAAAAGTTACCCACAAAAAAAGTTTCCTCAAAGGTTACCCCCCAAAAAAGCTTCCTCAAAAGTTACGTCAAAAGTTACCCCAAAAAAAGTTACCTCAAAAGTTACCCCCCAAAAAAGTTTCCTCAAAAGTTACGTCAAAAGTTACCCCCAAAAAAGTTACCTCAAAAGTTACCTCAAAAGTTACCCTCCAAAAAAGTTACCTCAAAAGATACCCCCCAAAAAAGTTACCTCAAAAGTTACCCCCCAAAAAGTTACCTCAAAAGATACCCCCAAAAAAAGTTACCTCAAAAGTTACCCCCCAAAAAAAGTTACCTCAAAAGTTACCCCCCAAAAAAGTTACCTCAAAAGTTACCCCCCAAAAAGTTACCTCAAAAGTTACCCCCCCAAAAAGTTACCTCAAAAGTTACCTCCAAAAAAAGTTACCTCAAAAGTTACCCCCCAAAAAAGTTACCTCATAAGATATCCCCCCAAAAAGTTACCTC
>JACEEZ010020027.1:75000-82500 GCA_016584305.1 Chionoecetes opilio
TCACCCATCACCCCACACCCATTACCCATCACCCCACCCATTCACTCACCCATTACCCATCACCCTACATCAAGGTTTCCTCAATTCTCGCAACCCACTTTTTTTCACAATTCTCGCTAATAGGCTACTAAAAAAAAAAGAGAAAAAAAAGTGATCGGATCGTTCTATAAGTGGGCTTATAACCTTCCCCTGCTCGACCCGGTTCCAAAACTGTGCCATATGAGGGGATTGCGCCACGGGGGGCGGAACCTATACCACACACACACACACACACACACACACACACACACACACACACACACACACACACACACACAGACAGACACACTTTCGCTTATATTATTATACTAGCCGCAAAGCCGCCCTCCGGGCGGACTTTTTGGCTAGCTCCTGCGGAGGGCTATTGGTGGTGGGCCGAAGGCCCACCACCTGTGTTTGGTGGGCCTTCGGCCCACCAAACACGGACTCTCCAGATAGCCCCTTCTAACTTTCCTGAAATCATGGATGTAGAAATGTATGTATTCCCCCCACCCATTCACTCACCCATTACCATCACCCCCCACCCATTCACTCACCCATTACCCATCACCCCCCACCCATTCACTCACCCATTACCCATCACCACACACCCATTCACTCACCCATTACCCATCACCCCCCACCTATTCCCTCACCCATCACCCATCACCCCCCACCCATTCACTCACCCATCACCCCACACCCATTACCCATCACCCTACATCAAGGTTTCCTCAATTCTCGCAACCCACTTTTTTTTTCACAATTATCGCTAATAGGCTGCTAAAAAGAAAAAAAAAAAAGTGATCGGATCATCTCATCATTGGGCTTAACACCTTCCCCTGGTCAACCCGGTTCCAAAAATGTGTCATATGAGGTGATTGCGCCACGGGGGGCGGAACCTATACCACACCACACACACACACACACACACACACACACACACACAGACAGACAGACAGACAGACAGACAGACAGACAGACACACTTTCGCTTATATTATTATAGATTACCCATCACCCCCCACCTATTCCCTCACCCATCACCCATCACCCCCAACCCATCACCCCCCCATTCACTCACCCATCACCCCAACCATTACTCATCACCCCACCCATTACTCACCCATTACCCATCACCCTACATCAAGGTTTCCTCAATTCTCGCACCCCTTTTTTTTCCACAATTATCGCTAATAGGCTGCTAAAAAAAGAAAAAAGTGATCGAATCATCTCATAGTGGGCTTAAAACCTTCCCTGGTCAACCCGTCAAAATGTGCCATATGAGGTGATTGCGCACGGGGGGCGGAACCTATACCACACACACACACACACACACACACACAGACAGACAGACAGACAGACAGACACACTTTCGCTTATATTATTATAGATTACCCATCACCCCCCACCTATTCCCTCACCCATCACCCATCACCCCCAACCCATCACCCCCCACCTATTCACTCACCCATCACCCCACACCCATTACTCATCACCCCACCCATTAACTCACCCATTACCCATCACCCTACATCAAGGTTTCCTCAATTCTCGCAACCCACTTTTTTTCACAATTATCGCTAATAGGCTGCTAAAAAAAGAAGAGAAAAAAAGTGATCGAATCATCTCATAAGTGGGCTTAAAACCTTCCCCTGGTCAACCCGGTTCCAAAATGTGCCATATGAGGTGATTGCGCCACAGGGGGCGGAACCTATACCACACACACACACACACCACACACACACACACACACACACACACACACACAACACACACAACACAAAAGACAGACAGACGACAGACAGACAGACAGACACACTTTCGCTTATATTATTACTAGCCGCAAGCCGCCCTCCGGCGGACTTTTTGGCTAGCTCCTGCGGAGGGCTATTGGTGGGCCTTCGGCCCACCACCTGTGTTTGGTGGGCCTTCGGCCCACCAAACATGGACTCTCCAGATAGCCCCTTCTAACTTTCCGGAAAACATGGATGTAGAAATGTATTTTATTCCCCCACCCATTCACTCACCCATTACCCATCATCCCCCACCCATTCACTCACCCATTACCCATCACCCCCACCCATTCACTCACCCATTACCCATCACCCCCCACCCATTCACTCACCCATTACCCCCTCACCCCCCACCCATTCACTCACCCATTACCCATCACCACACCCATTCACTCACCCATTACCCATCACCCCCCCACCCCTTCACTCACCCATTACCCATCACCACACACCCATTCACTCACCCATTACCCATCACCCCCCACCCATTCACTCACCCATTACCCATCACCTCCCACCCATTCACTCACCCATTACCCATCACCACACACCCATTCACTCACCCATTACCCATCACCCCCACCTATTCCCTCACCCATCACCCATCACCCCCCACCCATTCACTCACCCATCACCCCACACCCATCACCCCACCCATTCACTCACCCATTACCCATCACCCTACATCAAGGCTTCCTCAATTCTCGCAACCCACTTTTGTTTTCACAATTCTCGCTAATAGGCTGCTAAAAAAAAAGAAGAAAAAAATGATCGGATCATCTCATAAGTGGGCTTATGACCTTCCCCTGGTCAACCTGACTCCAAAAATGTGCCATATGAGGTGCCTTTACAGCGCCACGGGGGGCGGAACCTATACCACACACACACACACAGACAGACACACTTTCGCTTATATTATTATAGATAGATTACCCATCACCCCCCACCTATTCCCTCACCCATCACCCCCCACCCATTCACTCACCCATCACCCCACACCCATTACTCATTACCCTACCCATTCACTCACCCATTACCCATCACCCTACATCAAGGTTTCCTCAATTCTCGCAACCCACTTTTTTTTCACAATTATCGCTAATAGGCTGTTAAAAAAAAAAAAAAAAGTGATCGAATCATCTCATAAGTGGGCTTAAAACCTTCCCCTGGTCAACCCGGTTCCAAAAATGTGCCATATGAGGTGATTGCGCCACGGGGGGCGGAACCTATACCACACACACACACACACACACACAGACAGACAGACAGACAGACAGACACACTTTCGCTTATATTATTATAGATTACCCATCACCCCCCACCTATTCCCTCACCCATCACCCATCACCCCCAACCCATCACCCTCCACCCATTCACTCACCCATCACCCCACACCCATTACTCATCACCCATCACCCTACATCAAGGTTTCCTCAATTCTCGCAACCCACTTTTTTTCTCACAATTATCGCTAATAGGCTGCTAAAAAAGAAAGAAAAAAAGATCGAATCATCTCATCAGTGGGCTTAAAACCTTCCCCTGGTCAACCCGGTTCCAAAAATGTGCCATATGAGGTGATTGCGCCACGAGGGGCGGAACCTATACCACACACACACACACACACACACACAGACAGACAGACAGACAGACACACACTTTCGCTTATATTATTATTATTAATATATATATATATATATATATATATATATATATATTTTTATATATTATATATATAATATATATATATATATATATATATATATATATATATATTATATATATATATATATATATATATATATAAATATATAATCACCTCACTTCAACCTCGTTCATGGTCACTGGTGATGGAAGAGTGAGTGAGTGAGGGCGTGAGTAGAAGAGGGCGTGGCTGGATTCGTGAATAAGTGAGTGAGTGAGGGGTGTGGGTAGGTGAAGGAGTGAGTGAGGGAGTGAGTGGGTTGGAGGGGTATTGAAGAAATGAGTGAGGGCGTGGATGGGTTAGTAAGTAAGATAGTGAGGGCGTGGGTGGATGGGTGGGTAGGTGAATGATTGAGTGAGGGCGTGGCGTGAGTGAATGGGGGATAGGGGAATGAGAGTGAGCGAGATTTGACCCCATTAATTAACACCACCGTGTGACTTCATTAGCTAGGTAGAATTTCTGCCCAGCTGCCTGGGTGTGGACGTGGCATGAGGATTATCCCTCAGCCTCCTCAGGTCAAGGAGATAAGTAAGGTGGCGTGGGGCGATTTAAGGTTAGGATTGAAGGAAGATATTGTTAATGCCATCATGCTTTTACGATGCAATATATAAAATAAATGCACCCTACTTTATATATATATATATATATATATATATATATATATTATATATATATATATATATATATATATATTATATTATATATATATATATATTAGGGTGTTCCATATTTACTAGGGAAAAATAAAAGTTCAGATACTTCGCCATATCGACTTTGCCCTGTTTTATTATTTAAAATGGATGCGATTGATACCTCTTTCAACAAAATAAAATAAAATTTACAGGTCGCGCACATGACTGCCGTAGCACTCAGAGGGAGGAGGCCGAGCAGGCGGCCTTGGTCCGCTTTGGAACCTCGCTGCGGTAGTGCTTGTCGACGCCCAGGAGGTACTGGCGCTGGCCCTCGTCCTTTACAGCGCCGGCGAACTGCTTGATGAGGGCGATCGCACACTCAGCGCTGTCATTGATCACCTTTAGAGCCCTGACGAGGTGGCGAGAAAGAGCCCTGGTACCCTCTACGCCGACTTCCTTGTCAGGATACTCGTTGAGGGCCTGCAGGAGCTCCAGATCGTTCTTTGGAGCGTACTCCGGAATCAGTGCATCGTGCCAGTGTTTGATGTACAAGAGGCTGACGAACAGCGCCACTTGACGGAGGCCTCGTTGAATGCGAGCTGGCAGCTCCAACTGGTCGGCGAAGAGCGTCCTCTTGACGGCGTATATGGCCTTGGCCATCCACCTTGCTTGGTGGTAGGCACCGGAAGCTCGGAATCGGATCTGTCCCTCGCTTCCTCCGAGAAACAGTCGGAACAGTCGGAGGAGTTCATCGTAGTCCTCTCGTGGGTTGCTTCCGTCATGGAGAACTGTTTGCAGGAACGTAACCATCTGTACGCGGGGCAGCTCAAGGGCGTTCTCCAATGGCTCCTCATCATTCAATGTGCGGTACGATCCACGATCAAGGGATTCCCAGCGTGACTGGAAGCGCTTGAAGGTTGGGATCTCGGGACCAGTGGAAGGGCCGCAGCACTTTTCGAAGACGTGCTTCAGGACAACCTCCAATACGTGGTGCCGGCATGCCAGCCAGAGCAGAGAGCGACCGAGGAGATTTTCCAGGTGTACACAGGCGCCTGCGAGCATGCCGCTGTTCGAGGCCGTCGTATCGAAGGAAAGGCCAATGATCTGCTCCCTGGCACCGACTCGCTCGACCTCCTGGAAAACCGTCCTTGCGACTTCTTGTCCCGTTCCATCTTGTGCGAATGGGACTCCCAGGATCTCCTCGAAGTTTTGCCCGGTCGCAACCACGGCAATGCAGTCCTCTGAAGCCCATTTCGAAGTCGCTTTCGGTAGTAGTTTGCCGTCCCAGTGGAGAACCAACGGAGGAGGATCCTTGAAGGCCTCCCTTTCCAGTTGAATGGCAAGTGTCTCCCCCTCCCTCTTTCCATCCCTCTCTCCCTCCATCCCTTTCTCCATCGCTTCCCCTCCTCCCTCACTCCCTCCATCCCTCCTTCACTCCATTCCCTCCCTCTCTCCCTCCATCCCTCTCTCCCTCTCTCCCTCCATCCCTCTCTCCCTCTCTCCCTCCATCCATCCATCCAACCCTCTCTCCTCCCTCCCTCCCTCCCTCCCTCCCTCCCTCCCTCCCTCCTCCCACTTGTCATCCCCATACAACTTTTCATAAATGTTCTCTTCACCTCTCTTCACCCCCACTCGTGTCTCTATCCCCCTCCACCTTCCTTCCTTCCCCCCTCCTTCCTCCCCCTCCACCAGGCCGGATATGACCCCCCCCCCAGCNAAAGGAGGAGGAGGAGGAGGAGGAGGATGTAAAGAAACCCAGAAAAGGAAAAGAACAAGACGGAGGAAGGAGGAAGAGTATAAACAGAAGGATAAAATATGATAAGAAAGACATGGGCGAAAATTATGCAAGGGAAAGGAAGAAAAGGAACACGAAAGGTTGGGAAAGGAAGACTTGGAGTAAGAGGTGGAAGAAAATGTCAAAAAAACACATAAAAAGAAGGGAACAAGGAAGAGGGAGGCGGAGGAGCAAGAGAAACAGAAAGATATGGACGAAAACTATGCAAAACAAAGAATGAAAACGAAAATAAGGACAAGAAGGAGGAATATCAGATTATTAATGATTGAATGACAAATTACATAAAGAAGACTCAGACATTAGCGAAGACAAGATAGAAGAACAGGCAATCGATGTGTATTAAGATTAACCTTCAATATTAATATTAGTATTATTAGTATAAGTATATACCTTTCAATAATTTCAGAAACAAGCTGAAGTAAATAGGACGGGAATGATGGGTCTGAGGAAGACTATGAGACAACGACATTGCAAATAAATGTATTGTTGGTGATTAACTTAAATTGGGTTGGCAAAGTAAAGAGCGCGCGGGAGAAATGGCTACACCTTGTTTTTGCCTTATTACTCCATCTGGGGACGAGAAGCAGGAATTGGAGGCCGAAGGAAGAGAGATGGAAAAAAGGTAGTAAGAAGTGGAGGAAGGCAAAAAGAAGAAAGAAGGAAGGAAGGAGGAGGAGGCCACAGATGCAGGTGAAGGAAGAGACAGGAAGATGAAGGAGGAGGCAGTTAGAGAGGGAAGAAAACGATAAAAATGAGATACGTAGATAGAGATGGAGGCAGAAAGGAGGAGGTAAAAAGGAGGAGGAGGAGGAGGAGGAGAACGTAAACACGAATCAGCATCTACTGGGAAATGTATGTCAGTCATTTCTCTCTCTCTCTCTCTCTCTCTCTCTCTCTCTCTCTCTCTCTCTCTCTCTCTCTCTCTCTCTCTCTCTCTCTCTCTCTCTCTCTCTCTCTCTCTCTCTCTCTCTCTCTCTCTCTTTCTCTCACCATTGCTGTTTATATTACTACTATTATCACTATCATAATTGTCACCAGTATAATTTGTACTATATTAGTTATCATCATTATTATCATAATTGCTATCATCATCATTATTGATATAAAAGGCATGGATGGAAAGGAATTGGAACTTTCTACATGCATTATTTTTACGTTCCCACAAAAAAATATAAAAAAGTAGCACAAAAACAAATTGAATATATAACGATGAACAACTGAATATAAAAATAGATACGGTGTTCATTTTTCTTTTTGATGGCAACGTTTTGATATTTTATTATTTTTCTGCTGCAGGCAACTCCTCCCATATACAGTGAAAGGATATCACTTCGCAGATATTTATTCACATATGTATGTATGTATGTATCATTATTGTAAATATTATCATTTCTATCATTACAATTCAATTATTAATATTATCATTATCAACATTTTTGTAGTTATTGTGATTTTACTTTTATCGAGAGTTGTATAATTGTAATGATTTATATTATCATCATTATAAATATTATCATTATTACTATTATCACCATATTATTATTAACTTTACTACTAC
>JACEEZ010020027.1:87500-90000 GCA_016584305.1 Chionoecetes opilio
ATTGTTGTTGTTGTTTTTGGTGGGGGTTGGTTGTTGGCGGGGGGGGGTGGTGGTGGTGGTGGGTGGTGGTGGGGTGGTTGGTGGTTGGTTGGTGGTGGTGGGGGGTGGGAGTGTGTTGTAGTTATNTTCTTTCTCCTTCCCCTTTTCTCTCCTCCTCTCTCTTCTCTCTCCTCTTCTCTCTCTCTCTCCCCCTCCTCTCTCTCTCTCTCTTTTTCCCCTCTCTCTCTCTCTCTCTCTCTCTCTCTCTCTCTCTCTCCTCTCCTTCTCTCTCTCTTTTTCTCTCCCCTCTCTCTCTCTCTCTCTCTCCTTCTCCCCTCTTCCCTCTTCTTCTTCTTTTCCCCTCTCTCTCCCCCCCTTTTCCCCTCCTCTCTCTCTCTTCTCTCTCTCTCTCCTCTCTCCCCTCTTTTCCTCTCTCTTTTCTCCCCTTTCCCCCTTTCTCTCTCTCTCTCTCCCCTCTCTCTCTCCCCTTCCTCTTCCTTCCCCCCTCTTATCCCCCACACGATGAAAATATTCACGATAATATCACAACTGCATGGCTATGAGTGTTTTTTGTTAATATGTAGGTACAATATGTTGGTTATATACACAAACATATATACACACACAAACGAATTTATTGAGTTTTACCGAAGTGATCGATGTGACACAGGAAAGAGAGGGGAGCGATGCTTTTACTGGACCAAAGAAGGCTTTTGAAAAGGTACCTCATAAGAGACTGCCGGAAGCTAAAAAAACGTAGGGGGATTAAAAGGGGGTTTGCTGAAGGGATGGAAAGACTTTTGAGCAACGAGAGATGAGAACAGTAAAAAAAAAGATCAAAAGGCAAAAGGTGCATTTTGAAAAGTGGGTTCTAAAGGGACAGATGGCCAGGAGTTCTTGGTTTATGAAATGATATGAAAAAGGGAAAAAACAGTTATATGAGTTTATTCGCGATGATGGTAAATTTACTAAAAAAGTAGAAAGTAAAGAGGACTGTGAGGATTTACAAAAGGATCTAGATAAGATTTTCAGAGGGAGTAAATTGGGAAATGGAGTTTAATCCCAAAAAAAGTTAAATGATGGAAATGGGCAGTAGCAAAAAGAGACAGAGAGGAAAGTATTCGATGGGAAATGAAGGATAATCAAAAAAAAGGTCGAAAAAGATTGGGAGTATGGATTAAGGACAATTTGTCCCCAGAGAAGCATAAAAACAAGATCACGGGAGATACATCCCAGTTGCTGAGGAAATGAAAAAGGGCTTTAAAATTTTGGTGAAGGTAAAAAAAAGAAATTGATAAACTCGATTAAACCCAAAGGTTGGAATAGGGGCAGTATTTGGTCCCACATAAAAGAAGGTAGTAAAGGGAAGATTGAGAAATACAAAGAGCACCCAAAAAAAAGGTCCAAGCCTGAGGGGTTTTACCATAGCAAAAGATTTTCAAGACTAAAACCCCCAAACACTGAGAAAAAAAGAGAAAGGGGAGATTTTATAGCAGTGTATAGTGGGGTTTCCAATTTATAGGAAAAAAAAAGTTTAGATACTTGCCATATCGACTTTGCCCTTTTTTATTATTTAAAATGGATGCGATTGATCCTTTTTCAAAAAAAAATAAAATAAAATTACAGGTGCGCACATGACTGCCTTTAGCACTCAGAGGGAGGAGGCCGAGAGGGGGCCCTTGGGTCCGCTGGGAACCCGGCGGTGTGTGTTGACGGCAGGAGGTAGGAGCGGGGCCCACCTTTCCGTTCCCAAGCGCCGCTTGACCACCTTCAGAGCCCGGGACGCGGTTTTTTCGGCCCTCGTCGATGAACCCTGACGGACCTCTGATTCCCCTGAGCCCCCTTGATAAAATCAGAGGGAGAAGGCTGAGCGGGCCCGCCTGGTCCGTTTTGGGAACCCTCGCTGCGTTGGGTTTTACGACGCGCGGAGGTACTGGCCCTCCCCTTTTTACAGCGGGCGAACTGCTTGATGAGGGCACGCATGCCCCGCTGTCATTGACACCTTTGACCCTGACGCGGTTCTTCGTGCTTGTCCGCGAGTGGGTTTTGGGGGGTGTTTTTCCGATCGCACAGTCGAACAGCGCTTGTGCGATGGTGACGAACCCACCAGGGCGGGTGTTGGTCACTTAACCCTTTCCCTCGAGCCTCTTCATTTTCTTGGACGCAGGCCTTCCCCGGGGGTTTCTCCAGCATCCGCTTTTCTCCCCATCCTGATTGTTTCGAAGAAACCCCAGCGCGATCAGGTCTCGAAAGAACCCAGAGGGGGGGAAAAAGGGGCCCGGGTACCTCTGGCGACTCCTTTGAGGATATTTGTTGAGGCCTGCAGGAGCTCCCAGAGTTTTGGAGGTACTCCGGGATCAGTCCCTGGCCAGGTTTATGTAAAAGAGGCTGACGAACGGGCCCCACTTGACAGGGGCCTCTTTGAATGGGCGGCAGCTAAAGGGTGGCGAAGAGGCATCTGACAGCGTATAGGCCCTTGGGCCATCCCCCTTTGTTGGGGTGGGCAGGGAGCTTAAAACCG
>JACEEZ010020027.1:95000-101334 GCA_016584305.1 Chionoecetes opilio
CTGATGGCTCTGTTGTCACAAGTCACCGGGGTAAAGCTCAGGTGTTGGCTGCCCACTTCTCCTCCAAGATGACAGTTCCTGACCCAGAACGTGAACCTCCTACAGTTCCGGTTCTAACCAAGGCCGCCCTAGGGAACATCACCATTACCACGGAGGAGGTGTTGCAACAACTTCAACAAGTTGATCCCAAGAAAGCGCTGGGACCAGATAGTATCAGCCCTCACCTGCTTAAAAGATGTGCCTCACAACTTGCTGTGCCTCTTGCTACCATCTTCCGGGAGTGCCTTTCATCTCAGCAGTGGCCATCTGAGTGGAAAGTGGCGAGAGTCTGTGCTATCCACAAAAAGAAGAGCAGAGGCGATCCTCAGAACTACCGCCCCATTTCCCTCCTTTCCGTTGTTGGGAAAGTTCTTGAGTCCATCATTGCCTCCAAAATCACTACATTTTTTGACGCTCACCGCTTGCTAAATTCACGGCAATTCGGCTTCCGACATGGGAGATCTGCAGCAGACCTTCTTCTCCTGCACTCAGCAGCCTGGAACCACTCCCTAGATCGGGGCGAAGACAACTTCGTCGTCGCCATTGACATCGCTGGTGCCTTTGATAGGGTGTGGCATCAGGGCATCACTACCAAGCTGAGAAGCCTGGGGATCTGCGGGGACCTGTTACACCTCCTGCAAGATTACCTCCATGAAAGAACTCTGCGCGTGGTGGTGAATGGTCACACCTCCTCTGAAAATGCTATCAAAGCCAGTGGCCATTACTTTGGAACGTTTACTTCAACGACATCCTGCAGCTGATTCCTGAGGCAAGAGCGTACGCAGACGACTGTACTCTCACATTCACCTGTGAGAGGAGTGACCGCCACAACACAGTCATTCATATCAACCAGACACTGCAGAGCATCGCCTCCTGGGGCAAGAGATGGCAAGTCACCTTTGCACCAGACAAGACTCAAGCCGTCCTCATCTCCCGCAGGCAAGATGCAGTCAACTGGGACCAACACGCCATTCTCCTGGAAGGCAGAAAAATACACCTCCAGGAGTCAGTCAACATTCTAGGGGTGGAGTTCGACTCTGGCCTCACATACACCAGCCACGTCAAGAAGGTCGCCAAGGATGCTGCCTGGAAACTGAGCTGCGTCCGACGCGTCGCGTACCTCCTGGACGCTCAGGGAGTCGGCACACTCTACAAGTCACAAGTCCGCTCCCTGATGGAATACTCGCCCCTCGCATGGTCCTCCTGCCCCCCGTCATACCTCCGCCTCCTTGACCGGGTTCAAGCCAGAGCCAGCGGCTGGCCCGGCTGAAAGCCCTGAGGCTGCTGCACAGATCATTCAACCTCTCCAGCAGCGGCGTGACGTGGCAGGCATGTGCGTCATGTACAAGGCTCACAGGATGCAGCTCCTACAGTGGCCGCAAAAAAAATGTATACATTTTGACCGCAAGAAAAATGTATACACCCGAAAGCGCGTAAAGATTTCACCTTCGTTCCCGCCATATAAATGGTGGGCGGAGCTAGTGAGGAGGGAGGGAGGTAAGAGGGAGCTCCCTCCACCCACCACCAAACAACACAACCACACTCAGTGCTTTCGAGAGCTGATAGAGAGAGGGTGGTTTTACGCATGCTCCGGACGCCCTTTTTGACTTGGCAGCGAACCTTGGAGTGTTATATCTCGCTCCCACTTGTCAGAATGGGACGTAACAAACTTTCAAATGAAGAGAAGACCCGTTGCCCTTACCCTCCTGAAGGAAGGAGCATCTGTGATACGTGTGCCGCAGAGTGTGAACGTTACACGCATGGCGATTTACAACCTGAAGAAAAGCTGTGAGTCATTGCCACCCGGTACCGTTCCGCCAAGGAAACCTGGTTCTGGAGCCCCCAAAAAAACATCTCCTCGGACTGACAAAATTGATGAGGCGTGAAGTATTGAATGATCCGCAATAACTGCCGCAGAATGAAGAAGAAAACATCCAGCTTTGTTAGGAAACGTCTCTGTTCGCACCATTCACATCGCCTGCAAATTTCGCTGAAATACCAACCCGCCGCGCCGCCAAAAAGCCTTTACTGACAGAAGCTATGAAGAAGAAGCGGTTTCCTTTTGTAAGAGATACCGGCAAGTGGACACCAGAGCAGTGGAAGAAGGTCATGTTCAGTGATGAAAGCACTTTTAGATGGTTAGGATGGCTTCAACGACAGTGCGCCGTCCAAGTGATGTGTCACGGTACCACCCAAAATACACCGTGAAGACCGTGAAACACCAGTAGCGTTATGGTTGGGGTGTTTCAGTGGCAATAAGGGCAGGGGAGGTCTGTACTTCCTCCCAAAGAATGTTACCATGAAAGGGGCAAATTACCATGAAGTGTTACGTGATCATCTGTTAGTGCCCTATGCCATTCACGAGTGCGAGGTGTTCATGCAAGATTCTGCCCCTGCCCACCGGTCAAAGTTGTTCAAAAGTTCCTAACAGACAATAACATCCCTGTGTTGGACTGCCTGGCAATTCCCCGTACCTAAATCCGATTGAAAACGCCTGGAATGAGATGAAAAAGGCGATCGCGAAGAGAAACGGCCGAACGAACATCAACGAGCTGAAGCAGGCCCTGACGAAGCTGTGGTGGAAATGGACCTCTCCTACTTCACCAAACTCGCCACTTCCATGCCCAAGAGGATTGGGATGGTCATCCAATACAAGGGAAACATGACCAAGTACTAATATGTGAATAAGAAACCTGTGTCACTGAAAACTAAAAGTACTGTAAGTTACATATGTTGTTTATTGTCCGAAAATTATAAATGTATACATTTTTTTGCGGCCACTGTACAACTAGCAGAGCTGCGCTCAACCCACGGGCCAGGCCCCTCCATTCTACCCGTGCGGCCCACAACATCGACCATCAAGTGACTGTGCCCTTCGCGAGGACGGAACATTACCTCCGCTCTTCCTACCCGCTATGGTCGACTATGGAACACCTTGGTGCGCCAGACCGACCTGCATCTCACCACTTCCCTGCACGCCTTCAAATCGGGCGTAAATGGCGTGGCTGCAAGCGGAACTAACGCAATAAACATGCAATAAAAATCATTACTAAACATTTGTATGATAAGATTATGTTTTATATTAGTATAACTTCTTTATATATATGTGTATCAAATGTATTAGTATACTTCTTTATTATTATTGTGTATTAGCGTATAGTTGTTATCAGTATAATTTATAGCAGAGAATTGCTGTACTTTTTCCATTTATTTGTATAATTATTGATATAATAAATATAATACTGCTAGAGATAGTCCTTGGCGTCCCAGTCAGGACTTTAGCACATCAACTCCCTTCTGTATTCAATGTATTAAGTTTATAAAAAAAAAAAAAAAAATAAAAAAAAAAAGAGATGAGAGAGAGAGAAAGGAGAGAGAGAGAAAGGAAGGAGAGAGAGAGAGAGAGACGAGAGAGAGAGAGAGAGAGAGAGGAGAAGAGAAAGAGAGAGAGAGAAGAGAGACGAGAGAAGGAAGAAGGAGAGAGGAGAGAGAGAAGAGAGAGAGAGATGAGAGAGAGGAGACGAAGAGAGAGAGAGGAAGGAGAGAGAGAGGAAGAGAGAGAGAGAGAGGGGCGGAGGAGGACTACTCGCCCGGCGGGGTAACAGTGGACCATAGAATGAATGTTGAATGAAGAGGCATGCTGAAGTGGCAACTCAGACCACGTGGAAAATCAGCTGTAAGTGAAGGGACCACATTCTCCAGAGTGCCAACCACCGAGTGTATTGGTTTAACTGCACAAGACTACCTATAGGACTGCTACTCGTGCCCGCGCCAACCCGCCATGACCAGTGGAGGTAGTTTTGCGATTCCTGCCATTTTAGAACATCACCCATTTCCTTCCTAAGGTTCAGTATAAGATATACCGTATCTTCGAACTGTTTCTTCTATAATTTATCAAATAAAAACAGAAAATACACTAAAGAAAGCCATATGAGAGAGTGAGAATATGCATGCCTCAATATAACTTAAACTCTTCGCATTTAATATTTTGGAGAAAACATTTTAATGCTACGTGAAGAGCGGATTTTCATTAGTTTCCATTGAATTTTCGTTTTCTGATAAATATTACCACCTCCTAAATTAGGTAACCAAAAAAAAACATCATGAACGTATCGGCAAAGTAAAAAAGTGTTCCATGATACAGAGACTATGGCTATCAGTAAAATGATACATGTTATCTTCGTGAATGTTTGTTCTATAATATTAGCATAAAAACTGTAAAATCACTCAAGAAATTCATTATGAGACTCTGAAGAAATACGCATGACTTATATTCACTTAAACTATCCAATTTGAATTTGCGTGAAGACTTTTTACATGCAACATATCATAGAAGCAGAATTTGATTAGTTTCCATGCTATATTTCATTTTCTGATAAATGAATTAGAACCATGCATAAATTAGCGTTAACAAATAATAACACATCCATCGGGAATTATCCGATAGATATGTTATTTTTTTAGTTAACGCTAATTTAGCATGGTTATGATTCATTTATCATAAAACGAAATATAGCAATGGAAAGCTAATGAAAATCCGCTTCTTCTATTGCTAGATCTAAAATGTTTTCTCGCAAAATATTAAATGGCGATGAGTTCAAGTGAATTAAGTTCATGCATATTTCTTAACTCTCCATAGGCATTTCTTTATTGCATTTTACTGTTTTATTTGATAATATTATAGACAACATTTACGAAGATAACGGTATATCATATATACTGATAAACCATAGGAAGGGAAATAGGGGTGATGTTCGAAAATGGCAGGAATCGCAAAACTGGCCTCCACTGGAAATAGCCCAAAATGAGTAGCAAGTCCAGTATAGAGTAGTCTTTGACTGCACATATAGCCTACCCTTTCACACTCGTTTTTCAGACCTATAGAAACAGTAGAAAGGTAGAAAAATACTTTAATCCAGACCCAGTCATGTTATATAAAGTACACAGCTATTAGCCAAATTCTCCAATTTTTCTCCTCGACAGATAAGAAGACGAAGAATCATTGCATATGTGTAGAATCACACACGGACACTCATATAGCAGGCTATTTTGACGTGTTTTTCAGTAATTGTCACAATTTTTTTAATAGACTACCTCGAATCAGGTGACAGGCGTGCAAAACGAACCTTTATGATGCACCATAATGATAAATAAGCTCTTGAGACATCATTTACTACAATTATGGAGGTATGATACATCCATGTCTATGGACTTTAAATGAAATGTGTTTGTATACAAAAGCACGTGTAAGCCCAACATGCCTCATGTAAGCGTGGAGATGATTGGCTGTTGCGCGACACCAGACCCCTCTGGTGGCTACCAGCGGCAATGGACCTCGTAGCTTACTAGCTGCTTACAATATCGTTGGTGAATACACATTTGCCATCTCTCGCAGCGGTCTAGTCTCCATAACAAGCACTGTAATATCAGGGGACAAATACACATAACTTGCCTGTTAGCGTTAACGGCCCATGGTAGGTAGCACTGTAGCAGTAAAGTACCAAAAGCAACGCACTAAGTAGAAAATAGCTCTTTCCTAATAGACCGCTCACCAATGTTAAATGTTGCGAAATGTTGAGTTTCAAGGGTATTTCGGCAATATAGTCTCCATTTAATGTTATAATTAAAAACTATACCATTACATTTTACACATCATATTAACATACCATAATCAACTGTGCACACTTCTCGTCTTTGTTTATATAATATGCGCTGCTGACGAAAATGTTATCCCTGGTCCGCCTTCTTTAAATAGCCTAACATCTGTTTGTGAAGAGGTAATGGTGCTCCCCGGCACAGTACTTAACAGTACTGTTGAAACTTCAGTTTTGCGCATACACTTTTAGTTCTTAACGGCCAAATACTAGAGTAAACCGGAATTTCTTATATATAACCGGCCATAACAGTTGAATGCTGACGTGAGTTTCGACAGGGGATGCTTGCAGCCTATGTTGATCTCAAGAAGGCATTAGACTCAGTGCATAGTGAGTCACTCTGGGATTTTCTGCGATTTTGCGGGATTCTTGCAAGGACTATTGGTTTGATGACTGGTCTGTACTCTAGGACTGAGAGTGCTGTGAAGGTTGGGGGAGGTGTATCCAGCTTCTTTCCTGTGAATACAGGAGTGAGGCAAGGGTGCGTCCTTGCCCCATCACTTTTCAACACTTGTATGGACTGGGTATTGGGCAAAGTTGTAGATCAAAGTGATTGTGGAGCATCCCTCGGCAACACCAAGATCACTGATCATGTTTTTGCCGATGATGCAGTAATCTTTGCTGAGTCGCTGGAGGTCCTG
>JACEEZ010020027.1:101632-141632 GCA_016584305.1 Chionoecetes opilio
AGATAAAACAGTACAGTCTGTTCATGCGTGCACAGTGGCGGTTCTACGGGGGGGCATGGCCCCCCCCAGAATTTAGGCTGGCCCCCTGCTTGGCCCCCCCACGCCACTTTCAAGCCGCGATCGTGGCCCCGTGGCAAGGGGCCACGGGGCCACGGGGGTCGGTCGCACGGCCGCCGCCGAGCACAACTCACTACCACTAGCGCGATAACAGGACTACAGGAGTTGGTAATACTGCTTACAATAATAAAAATAACAGCAATAATAATTATTATTATCATTATTATTATCATTACTATTATCATTATTATCATTATTGTTACGCTTTGGGTGTCTGGGTATGTTTGTCGAGGCGTGTGTGTGTGTGTGTTGGGCGCGCCTGGCACCGGGCGGCACGTGTTGAGGGTACTTACTGCTCCTCTCAAAGAGAGGGTGACATCATTCGCGGCGGCATTCTGATTGAGGCGCGCACGGCCATGCAGCCACGGGATTGGCTGGATAGCTGGCAGCGGGAGACAAGGGGACACTGGGAGCGGGGTGGCCGTGAGGCCGCTGGGAGAAGAGAGCGGTCCCCAGAGACGAGAGGGTGGCGCGCGTCGGGCGAGCGCTGCCCCGCCTTCGTCAGTAGAAACGTCGCCATAAGTCAGGGCCTCGTTGCGTTAAGCCTCATGTGTTTGTGTTCCTCCCAGTGTCTCAAGTGAAGCCTCATGTATTGGTGTGTTAGGGAAGCATGCTAGACAATCGTGACCATGTGAGTACTTTGTTCCTTCTGCTACGCCGTCAGGAGAACTGTATATTGTGTGACCTCCGTCATTGAATGTAGAGTTGTACAGTGAGTGTCAGTGTCCTCTATCCGCCTTGTGATTGATTACGTGTTACACACCGTTACTCGCTTCAGGTTTTCTACCGGGCCTTCGTCAGCGGAGGTAAGTGGTTACGTGGGGCGCCTTTGGGGGTGAGATAGACAGGTGAGTCTGTGTGAGTGAGGGCCCTGCGCAACATTATCATTAATGACTTTCATGACATAGTTGATACATCTGTTTTCTCATATTTTGATGGAGGTCCTTTTCATGCTCATGCTTATTTACATGTGGATTGGGCGGGAAACAAGGATTACAATATTATGGGTAAGTGTGTCACTGTGTGTTCAATTATGTCTTCTACGTGTCACATCATCATGAATCATGTCACTATTGCGCCGATAGTTTCTTACATGACGATATATTCGTGTGAGTGCTTTCTTGCTGGTGACTATAATGAGCTAAGTGGAAGATGGTGTATGTTGGCGAATGGCGATATACCGGTTTCACCTGATGTAGAGTACCTACATTTCTTGCGTATGATCGAATCCTTACGGACCTTACCCGCATCAGTGCTTGTCGTCCTCTCTTTATTCTCCTGTGTTGTTATCGATGTTTACAATACGTTAGTGCGTGAGGTGGCTGGCCACACGCGGTGTACGTGGGTTGGCATTGGCATGACGATTATGGTTTGTTGGACTAACATCAAGGCTGGCATGAATGGCATCATAGATGATAGATGAAACCCCACACATGCAGAGGACTGCCGTTAATGCTTGGTGTGAGGACTCAGGAGTCTGAGCTATATATACCTCTACCTAACCCTATTCAATTTTAGCAAATAGTGAGTAGATTTTTCTCCTCAATTTGTCTAAAAATACAGAGAGCCCTGTGGCAACACAATTCCTAATGACAACATGGTCTTTTGATTTGTTATGTTAGCCCCAAACAAAGATGAGTTTGGTAACTGTTCCTGTTACCAGCGCTTCATGTGAGGAGCTTTTCAAAAACGAAATTAGTGAAAACATTTCTCAGAAATTCTATGACAAGTGACAGATTGAGTAACATTGCACTATTGTCGATTGAAAGTGCACTCGCTGAGGGAATTTATTTAGATTGCTTTGTTGATGAATTTGACAGTCGGCATGATAATCGTAGCTGCACTAAATATATTGCTGCCGAATAAACAACGTATCATCAGCATTGTGTCTAATGTAGCATTTGCATGCCCATGTCTGAAAATCATAGCTGTATAAAACGTACCTGAGTGCACGAATTTTCACATTCCCAGCTTGGATTATTATACTCATCAGCAGAGAAAATGGACCTGAGACTTAAATCTCAGATGAACTTTCATTTAATTCTTCCCCAATGTTCTTTTGAAAATATTTTTTCTAACTGAATATCACTTTGATAGTCTAACATATCCCTCCATAGGCCTCAGATTGACCCTAGAAAGTGCTCAACTTTAAAAAAAAATCTGTAGTGCCACAGGGCCCCCCCCCTCCCCCCCACTAGTACAGGACCCTCCAAACTTTTGTTTTGCACCCCCCACATTTACCTTGGCCCCAAGTTGGCCCCCCCAGTTTATTAGTGCTAGAACCGCCACTGTGCATGCGGCGAGGACATTGAAATCTTGAAATGTTTTACATACCTTGATAGCGCATGAAATCTTGAAATGTTTTACATACCTTGATAAGCGCAGTCCATAATTATGGCGGGTCACGTCAAGAAGTCTTACGGCGGATTGGCATAGCCTACGGTGTTATGGACTCGCTCAGCACGAGTATTTTGCATTGTCGGTACCTGTGCAGGAGGACCAAGATCTGGATCTTCAAGTCTCTTGTGATCCCTGTCTTACTCTATGGTTGTGAGACATGGACACTAAATAGCGACTTGAAGAGGCGAATCGATGCCTTTGGTAATAAGTGTCTTCGCAGAATCATGGAGTATCGCTGGGATGATACGTGTCAAATCAGCGATTGCTCCGTGAGACTGAATCTAGGCCTATTACCTGCATAGTTAGTCAGCGCCAACTTCGGCTATCTGGGCATGCGGCACGCTACCGTGAAAATCGATCCTTCCCATCGGGTTGTATCTGTAAGAGACAATCCGGTGTGGAGGAGGCCAAGGGGCGACCACAAGGCTCGTGCTGGGGCAAGTGATGCTTCCTGTCGAGAGTTGCTTGATATGGGAAGGGAGCCTGCATGGGGACTCGTGCGTGGTGACCCCGGGAGTGGCGTCATAGGGTGAGTGAGGCGACGCGCCTCCCGGCGTATGCCCCCAATGATTGATTGATTGATAACAGTTGTTAAGGTTCAGTAACAAGTTTATTGAATATGGCTCACCCCTGGCTTTTAGACAGATGGTATCACAATAGTTCCTTGCAGGGCGATCCACAAACACTAACACCGAATCCGTTCGTGGATATGGCCCAGCAACAATCCACGGGGTGGTGGGCTACTAATCAGTAGTCACAAGTCAACAGGGGCGAGACAACAACGTCCGGGTGCAGGCGGTACTGAATGCAGTGCATCAAACTCCTTACTTCTACACACTCGCTCACACACACACAAGTAAAGAAAAATTGGACAAAAGAAATAAGAAAACTTTAAATTAGCAAGAAATGAATATGTGTGCATAAGGAGAGAGGAAGTGAAGAGTTATGAGACGGATATAGTTGAAAAGTGTAAGGAAGAACCCAAACTGTTCTACAGATTTATCAATGGAAGAATCAAGCATAAGGACAAAGTGGAGAGACTGAAAGAAGGAAATATGATATATGAAGATTAAAAATTAATGATGTGAAATTTAAATAAAAACTTTCTGCAAGTATTCACAAAATAATCAAACTTCAATGAACTGCAAGGAATGAAAAAAGTCCGGAAGAAGTGGAAAATAAAATTAGAGAAGGAGGAAGTTTGTGAATTGTTGAAGGAATTGGAGGAGAGGAAAGCAATAGGACCAGATGGAGTGTCGGGTTATGTTTTAAAAGAGTGCAGAAAGCAGTTGGTTGAACCAGTATATGATATAATAAAGTGCTCATTAACAACAGGAAAGTCCCAAAGGAGTGGAAAAGAGCAGATAAAGTGCCAATATATAAAAATGGGAAGAAGGATGAACCACTAAATTATAGACCAGTGTCTTTGACTAGCACAGTATGCAAGATATGTGAGAAAATAATAAAGAAGCAATGAACGGAATACTTAGAAAAAGAAGGTATAATAACAGACCGGCAGTATGGTTTGGAAAAGAGATCATGTGTGACCAACTTAATAAGCTTTTACTCAAGAGTAATTGATATAACACAAGAAAGAGATGGATGGGCAGACTGTGTATATCTAGATCTTAAAAAGGCAATTTGATAAAATTCCAAATGAGAGACTACTTTGGAAATTGGAAAATATAGGAGGATCACAGGGGTGATCAAAACCTGGATGGAAAGTTATCTGAGAGGAAGAGAAATGAGAACAGTAGTAAAGGATGAAAAGTCTGAATGGAGAAAAGTATTTAGTGGGCTACCACAAGGATCAGTGTTGGCACCAATAATGTTCATGATTTACGTCAATGACATGACGGAGGAAATAAAAAGTTATATTAGTCTATTTGCGGATGATGCAAAACTATTAAGAGAAATAAAAAGCTACAAAGACTGAAACACTACAAAATGACCTGAACAAGATCTACGAATGGAGCAAAAGATGGGAAATGGAATTTAATGTGAATAATTGTCATGTGATGGAAATTGGACAAAGCGAAAAGAGATATAAATGGCCATATAAAATGGGAAATGAAATAATTGCAAATGTTCATGAAGAAAAGGACCTGGGAGTGATAATGCAGAATAACCTACAACCAGAAAAACATATAAATAAAATATTTGGAGATACATACAGGATGTTAAAGAATATTAGAGTGGCATTTCATTACATGGACACAAATATGATGAAAGATAATTACTACAATGATCCGACCAAAATAGGAACATGCTGCCATTGTATGGTTCCCATATAAAAAGGAGCACGTGAAAAAGTTGGAGAGGATACAGAGAATGGCAACAAAGATGGTACCAGAGCTAGAAAAACTCTCTTATGAGGAAAGGTTGAAAGGAATAAAGTTACCAACACTCGAGCAGAGAAGAGAAAGAGGAGACTTAATAACAATTTTTAAGTTGATAACTAAGATGGAAGAAACAGACAATGAGAGACTACTGACTCGGAAACAAAGAGAAGGTCGATACACAAGAGGACATACAAAACAACTAGGAAAAGGGAGATGTCTGAACAACATAAAGAAGTACAGCTTCCCTCATAGAAATGTAGAAGTTGGAATGGACTAAATGAGGAGATGATACTGGCACATAATGTGCACCAATTGAAAGAAAGACTAGATAAATGTAGATACGGAGACGGGACCACACGAGTGTAGCTCAGGCCCTGTAAAACACAACTAGGTAAATACACACACACACGGGAGATTTTATAGCAGTGTATAGAGCATCAATGGGTCTGGAAAAAATTGACAGAGAAGATCTGTTTGTGTGGGACGATAGAAGTGCAAGAGGTCATGAGAAGAAATTGAAAAGGATAACATGCAAGAGGGATATAAAAAAATACAGCTTCCCGTAATAGAAGCATAGAAGCCTGGAAACCTTGATGCAAAAGTGATTAATGCAAGAAGTATTCAGGACTTCAAAGGCAAGCTGGATAATAGTAGATTGGAGACGGACAGTACGAGCATAGCTCTTTTCCTGTATGTTACAACTAGGTAAATACAACTAGGTAAATACACACAGTGCACACACACACAGTGTGTGTGTGTAACTCACACAGATGGGTCAAGTATCTTGAGAAAATGAGGATCATATCAGACAGACAATTTGAATTCAGAGCTGGGAGTTTCTGTACATCAAACCTGCAATGCTTCTACTCAAGGTGATTGACATGTACAGGAAAGAGATGGATGGGTGGATTGTGCTTACTTGGATCTGAGAAAGCATTTGATAATATCAATCATCATTGGGGGCCTAACGCCGGGTGTGGGCGCGTCGCCTCGGCCCACCCTACGACGCCACTCTCGGGGTCACCACAGCGCGATTCCCCTGCAGGCTCCTTTCCCATACCAAGCAGCTCTCGACAGCAAGAAACATCAACTTGCCCCACCACGAGCGCTTGTGGATTGCCCCCTTGGCCTCCTCCACTCCTCCACGCCGGATTGTCTCTTACAGATACAACCCGAAGGGAAGGATCGGTTTCAGGGTAGCGTGCCCTGCCCAGATGTAGCCGAAGTTGGCGCTGGACGGACTATGCAGGTATAGGCCTCGATTCAGTCTCACGGTGCATGCGCTGATTTGACACTATCATCCCAAGCGATAACCCCATGATCTGCGCAGACACTTTATTACCAAAGGCATTGATTCGTCTCTTCAAGTCACTATTTAGTGTCCATGTCTCACCACCATAGATGTAAGGGACAAGGGATCACAAGCGACTTGAGATCCGATCTTTGTCCTGCACAGGTACCCGACAATGCCAAATACTCCCAGCTGAAGCGAGTCCATAACACCGTGGGCTATGCCAATCCTCCGTAAGAATTCTTGTACGTGAACCCGCCGTCCATTATGGACCTAGCGCTACCAAGTAATGTAAACTTTCAAGTCTCATGTCCTCGCCACATGCATGGAACAACTGTACTGCTTCATCTAGTAAGTCTCCAAACACCTGGACCTTGGTCTTGACGCCAGGAGTACCTTTAAGTCCCAAAGCTTTGCCACCTGTGCGAAGTCTCCTCGATAGCCATCACCAGGACCTCCCGACTACAGCAAAGATTACGCATATCGGCACAAACAAGATCAGTGATCTTGGTGTTGCCGCGGATGCTCCACAATCACTTGATCTACAACCTTGTTTCCAATACCCAGTCCATACAAGCCTTTGAAAGTGCATGGGGCTAAGGGACGCACGCCTTGCCTCACTCCTGTATTCACGGAAAGAAGCTGGATACACTGCCCCACACTCACAGCACTCTCATTCCCAGAATACAGCCCAGTTTGATCAACCAGTAGTCATTGGCAGGAATCCCTCTAAGTCGCAGAGATCCCGAGTGACCACGATGCCTGAGTCAAACGCCTTTCTTGAGATCACATAGGCTGCAAGCATCCCCTGTCGAACTCACGTCGGCGTCCACCAGGACACGAAGCGCTAGGATATGGTCCGTTGTTTGACTTACCGGGCGTGAACCCAGACTGCTGAGGTCTCTGATGCTTCACCATATGACTGCAAATTCGTGTCAGCAATAGATGGACAAGCACCTTGCCTGGTAACGCGAGCAGTGTAATTCCCGTGGTCTTGTTGCATTGCCTGACGGTCCCTTTCCCTTTCCAGATAGGGAAACGACCAGCCCCCTTTAACATCAGGATGAACGGTAGCTGTTGCCACCCGGCAGTCAGGGATTGCATGCAACCCGCGGATCATTTGCCTCAACCCCCAGCTTTGAGGAGCCCTCCGCACTGATTACAAACACCAGCTGCCTTTCAACCCCCTCCACTATTGCTCCAGCCTCTCTGACTTCGTCAAGAGAAGGTGCAAGTGCCGGGTCCTCCGTCAATGGAGGATCGACATCCACTCCTGTAACCGCAGTGGTGTGAAGCTGCTCAGTTGAGAAGGGTCCACCGTGAACAACTGCCCAAAGTACCAGTCCCAACGAGCCATCTGCCCTCCATGTCCCGACACGAGGCTCTCCATCTGCTGTTACGTATAGCAATGAGTCGCCCAAGAAAGAGACTTGAACAGAGCTTCTTCAGGCTCGGTAGGCGAGGTCGGAGGTCCTTAGCGTTCAAATGACGCCTCACATTCCATCCGAACTCCTGACATACTCTCCTTGTCCCTCCCTCAGGAGGGTTCTAGTTCCGGCATGACAGAGCCCTGTGCTGGTCCTGGTTCCCAGCCAGCCTGGCAAGCGTGACTCTCCTCGATTTTTCTCCCATCGTTTCCCGTCGACAAAACCACGCCGTGACCTCGGGCGCTCCCCAATATACTCCTTGGCAGCCTGTAGAGTTTCACTGTTGAAGGTATCCCACAGTTCTACAGGGTCCCCGAGGGCACCGAGCACATCAAACCGATTTGAGACCTTGCCACCCGCAATACTCATGAGTCACATTTTCAAGTCCTTCCGTTTCTCAGATGAAACTCGTATGGTTACCTCTTGAGATTCTTCTGACTTACATTAAGCTTATTGTAGCAACAACAAGTATGTGTGATCTGTCCAAAGACTCAGCACTCCTCGGTAGACCCTGCAGTTCTGGAGATCCTCCAACGAGTACAGACGAGGAATTGTCGATCTCCTTAAGCTACCCCATCGGCATACTCTTAGCCATTCCAGCCAGCGGTGCAGCTCTGGTCTCTGATACCAGAACCTGCAATTCTCAACCTTCTGGACCTTGCAAAGTTCAGAAGCAGAGAACTGTTGGTGTTTCTGGTACCGTAGCCATGGGGACGCACACATAACTCCGTAGCCATCTCTCACAGTGCCATTAGTAGGCATGAATCGCCTCAGACAATGGTGTGTCCCGAGGAGGACAATATTTGATAATGTACTCCATAAAATATTGTTGGGAACTGGAATACGAAGGAGGACTGGATGGGAATGTCCCTGAAATGGAGTGAAGGACTACCTAAAAGTGAGACAGATGAGGAACCATATATAAGACTGTGTGCCAGGGTGGAGAAGTGTGTTAATCAGAGTACCTCAAGCTCGTATTGCCCTGGTATGTTCTGATTTATGTAATGAACATGGTGACTGATTTGAATAGTTACGTGAGCCTGTTGCAGATGATTAAAAATTATGAAGGATAAAAGGGACAAAAAAGGGGGGAAACAAAAAAAAAAGGGGAAAATTTTTGGGTAAAAAAAAAATTGCCCTAACATGAAAGATTTGGATAGAATATATGATGGAGTCTAAAATGGAAATGGAATTTAATGCAAAAAGTGCAAGATATTAGTAATTTGTATGGTGCGGAAAGGATAAAACATGGAATTACAAAATAGGAAGCCAAACAATTTAATAAGCTAGTTAAGAAAGGATCTTGGGAGTAACTATCAGGACGACTTTAACCAAGAAACATTAATGAATTGTTTGGTGCTACATAGAATCTTCTAAACAAACATCTAGGACCCTGATCAGCATGACCACCACGTAATCTAGATTAACGTGGACACCTGCATCACGACGGCCTTCAGTCGTGGCAAGACAAGCGCTGCTCGCCCGTCGATTCTTGCTCACTTTTGACCCAGCACTTCCGTTATTTTTCAAAGGGATCCTCTCACCTCTACGTGCTTGGTTACTATGCCCTTCTGCAAGACCATGGCCCAGGACGCACATGCCTCGTTCAGTGTTGCTCAAGATTCCTCGCTGACGCCTAGACTCCGCTACGCCACCATTGAACTCGAACTGCCGCGCGCTCCTGGGCCATGTCGAAGTTGGCAGGCCTTACTTGATAGCCTACAGAGCTTCACGTTGATGACGGACCATCGACCCCCTGATCCCGATTCTCACCACTACACCTTGGACGCGGTTGATTAACCCTCGCCTCCAACGCCTCAAGGAGAGGGTTTCGCCCTAAACCTGTTTTGGCCGTGTGGCCATGCTGAGGAAGCAGCTCTGCATTCCCGATGCCCTGTCACGAGCCCCAGTTAGCCGCCCCATGCCAGAGGACGAGTGGTGGGCGCCTAAAAAGTACACCACCTCAGGAGTACGTCCGTGTCCCGTCAACGCCATCAACCAGAGCTGGACACTTCCCACATCGTATCCGCCACACCAAGACGCCGATAGTAAACCGATCCAGGACTCCGAGCCGCAGCACATCGATGGCCCGCGTACACCCCGCCTACCGGATTGCGTGACATCAGGATTCCCTCCTAATCGGTACACCCTGCACAGCTCCTCTACTTCCCCTACCTGGAAATTCCGTGACTGCCTGTACTAGACGGGGAGCTGGTCTGTATGGCCAGAGAATTGTGGTTCCCGCAGCCCACCTCCGCCGCACAAGCGCCTTGCTCGGCTGCACGACAGTCACCGAGGTGTTCAGCCACGAAGCGCCGGTCACGAGCAGACTGTCTTCTGGCCAGGTTCGATGCCGACAATTACCAGCACCATTAAGCCTGCGAGCCCATGCTAGCAGATCCTACAGCTCCAGTCGCAACAGGAACCACTATGTGCGACAACACCCCCCAGGCCTTTCAAGTCCGTCTCCGCAGTACTTTTTCTCCGTCGGCCGGGAAAGTCGTTCCTGGTCATGGCGGACAGACTCTCCGGGTGCCTGTGGTCGTCCCCTGCGGGCCGATACTCCCTTCACGCACACCATAGGCTCTTCTCCGTACTTTTCGGGAAGTTGGTGTCCCGCTCCCCTCAGGACTGACGCGGAACCCCATTCAACCAGCACTGCCTTCCGAACTTCACGGATCGCTGGGGTGTCTACCACGCGGTATCTTCGCCGCATTACCCCCCATTCTAATGGCCACGCCGAGGCGGCCGTCAAGTTGGTTAAACACCTCACTATCCTCAGACGGGGCGCCCAACGGCAACTCGACAATGAAGACTCGACAGGGGTCTCCTGAGCTTTCGCATACTCCTAACTCCCGGACGATTCCCTGCGATGCACACTTTTATGGCCCACGCCGCTCCGCTCCTGTGTCGCCTGCCCCAGCCTGAGTCCTTCTCGGGAGTGGCAGGCCCGCACAGAGGAACTGTGATCGCCGATCTGTCGCCCGTGCTCAGCAGGTCAGGCTCAGTACGCCAGCACGCCGCCCTTCCCGGCTGTGTGTCGCCAGACCGTCCGTGTTCAGGACCCGACATCACACAGCTGGGACAATGGTCTGGTTGTTATGGGCTTGCGGCACGACCAGAGGGACTTCGAGGTGCGTCTGCTTAGTGGGCGCGTCTTGTGGCGAAACCTGTCGTTTCCTCCCCTCCGACACGTTCCACCCCTAAGTGGACAACACCCTCCCTCCATCCCTGTGTCCCCCTTGCTCGGACGAGAAAATCACTTTCCCTTTTAAATTCACCCCTCAGGACCCCCGCGCCATTCTAATAGGCTCAAGGAAAGGAGAAATTCTCATTGTCACAGATTCTTCAGTTTATATCCGTCCAGAACTGTCCTGTGAGAAGCATGAGGGGCAGTAACCATAATGTTTCCTACATTGCATACTCAGTACAATATTTCACAAAAGACGTGATGTTGGTGGCTTGTCGACACAGACGTTGATTATGAGGTGCATATACATCACAACACCGGCGGCCTGGATGAGCTGTGGGTGAAGAAGATGGAATCTACCTATCTGCTCAGCAATTGGCCGAAGCCCTGCTGTTTTGAAGCTCGCATATCTTACATCCATACTCCTCAGCACCTACATACTGACTGATGTGACACAGTGAGCTATCTCCTACAGTAGAGGGAAAAGGCCACCTAAAAAACTGCTGTTGATATCATCTGACAGACCTTCTCTCCCTGTGCCAGATATGGTGACCCTGAAGAAGCCTGGATGTTTCAGGAAGATGTTGTGACAGCAGTTATGCATACCTTGTCACTGTATTAAAGGAGTGCTTTGGTGGTAATTTGGATGCGCTGCGAGCCCATCTCTTTGGGTAACATCAAAGGCGACATTCTATGTCTTCCACCTACGAATATGCCTTCCACAGTTGGACCTTCGCCGAGCTGTGCATCAGTTAGTTATATGCAAGAGAGCACACATTATTCAGCCACCCTACCCCTGCTGCCACTGATGACTTTGGCGAGAGAGCTTGTGAATGGTAAGTTGAATGCACCATGATGCGAAGCGGCAAAACCTGCAGAATTAAGCGCAACAAATATTGTCGCTGCAAGAAGCCTGTGTGACCGGGATGCTCCTGTGCGGAGCCAACGTGAAGTGTGTCATCGCTGTCTCTGCAACCGCAACGCCACAAATGTTCAAGGATTGACTCACAATGAAGACATGATCTTGCATTACACATTATAAACCATTAAGTTTTGTTCAGCTTGAATGTTGATTTCATTGCTGTCACAGAATTTGTTTTTTTCTAGTAATTGATATAAACTTCCATTATGGATTATATATATATATATATATATATATATATTATATATATATCATAGATATATAGATATATATATATATTATATATCTATATAATATATATTATATATCATATGGAAGTTTATATCATTACTAGAAAACAAATTCTGTGACGTCGCATGAAATCACATTCAACTGAACAATAACTTATGGTTGATAATGTGTAATGCATATCATGTCTTCTATTGTGATTCCAATCCTTGAACTTGTGTTGGCGTTGCCGGTGCAGAGACATGGCGATGACACACTTCACGTGGCTCTCTGCACAGGACATCCCCGGTCACACTGCTTTTCTTGCAGCGACAATATTTGTTGCGCTTAAATCTCAGGTTTTGCCACTCTTCAGCATCATGGTTGCCTCAACTTACCAATTCACAGCTCTTGCCAAAGTCATCAGTGGCAGCAGGTAGGTTGGCTGATAATGTGTGCTCTCTTGCATATAGACTCACTGATGCACGCTCGCGAAGTCCAACTGGGAAGGCATATTCTTAGTGGAAGACATAGAATGTCGCATTGAGTTACCAAGAGATGGGCTCGCAGCAGTATGTTTCCAAATTCCACCAAAGTCACCTCCTTTCATACAGTGACACCATGTTTGCAATAACTGCGTCACAACATCGCCTGAACATCAGGCTTTCTTCAGGGTCACCATAATCTGCACAGGAGAGAAGGTCTGTCAATGATCAACAGCAGTTTGTAGTTGGGCGCCTTTTTCCCTCTACTGTAGAGATAGCTCACTGTGTCACATCATCAGTTGTAGGTGCTGATGAGTATGGATGTAGATATGGAGCTTCCAAAACAGCCAGGGATTCGGCATTGCAAGAGGCAATAGGTAGATTCACATCTTCTCACCCACGCTCCTCCAGGCCAGTCAGGTGTGTGGATGTGTATATGCCATCATAGTCCCGTCTGTGTCGGAAGCCACCACTACATCCCGTTTTTTGTGCAAAATATTGTACTGAGTAGCAATGTTATGGGGGGGGAAACATTCTGGTATCTGCCCTCCTCATGCTTCTCACAGGACAGTTCTGGACGCTTAAACTGAGAATCTCTGCAATGAGAATCTCCTTTTCCTTGAGCCTCTTAGAATGGCGCGGGGTCACTGAGGGGTGCATTAAAAGGAAAGTGTTTTTCTCGTCGAGCAAGGGCAACAGGGATGTGAGGGAGGTGGTTGGCACTAGGGGTTGGAACGTGTGGAGGAAACGCCGGTTTTTCGCCACCAACGCGCCCACTAAGCAACGCACCTCGAAGTCCCCTGGTCGTGCCGCAGCCCATAACAACCCTGAACCTTTCCCAGCTGTGTGATAGTCGGGTCCTGACAACGGACGGTCCCTGGCCGACCACAGCTGGGAAGGGGGCCGTGCGTGCTGGTTCTTACTGACCTTGACCTGCTGAGCACGGCGACAGCTCGCGTCACAGTCCTCTGTGCGGGCCTGCACTCCCCCGAGAAGGATCTCAGGATGGCTATGGACAGCAGGAGCGGAGCGGGTGGCCATAAGTGTCATCGCAGGGAAATCGTCCCGTGGATTAGGAGTATTGCGAAAGCTTCCAGACGACCCCTGTGAGTCTTCATTGTCGATGTTGCCTGTTGGGCGCCGTCTTGAGGATGAGGTGTTTCACCAAACTTGACGGCCCGCCTCGGCGTGGCCATTAGACTGGGGTAATGCCGGCGAATGATACGCGTGGTAGACCCCCAGCGCTCCGCGAAGTTCCGACGGCGTGCTGGTGAATTGGTCCGCCGTCAGTCCTGAGGCGGAATGGGACACCACTTCCCGGAAAGTACCGCAGAAGAGCCGTATGTGTGCGTGCGGTAGTATCGGCCCCGCAGGGGACGACCACAGGCCACCCGAGAGTCTGTCCGCCATGACCAGGAAACGACTTTCGGCGACGGAGAAAAAGACTGCGGAGACGGACTTGAAAGGGCCTGGATGGTGGTTTGTCGCCAATTAGTGGTTCCTGTTGCTGACTGGCTGTAAAAGGATCTGCAATGGCTCCAGCTTGATGGTGCTGTAATGTCGGCCATGCGATACCTGGCCAGAAGACATTCTCTGTGCCCGGCGCTTCGGTGCTGCAACACCTCGTGACTGTCGTGGCAGCCGAGCAAGGGTGCGCGGCGCTTGGGCTGCGGATAACCACAATTCTCTGGCCATACAGGAAAGCTCCCCGTCTACGTACGCAGTCACGGAATTTCCATGTTAGGGGATTAAGAGCTGTGCCGTGTGTACCGATTAGGAGGAATCCTGATGTCACGCAATCCTGTAGGCGGGTGTACGACGGGTCGCATCCTGCTGCGGAGAGGGGAGTTCCTGATCGCCTATCAGGCGTCTTGGTGTGGCGGATCGCGGTGTGAATGATTCCTGATCCTGGTTGATGGCGATTGAGGTGACACGCGCTCCTGAGTGTGGTACTTTTTCGGCGCACACCATCTCGTCCTCTGGCATGGGGCGGCTAACTGGGGCTCGTGACAGGGATCGGGATTGCAGAGCTGCTTCCAGCATGCCACACGGCCATAACAGTAGGGCGAAACCTTCTCTTGATGCTTGGAGGCGAGGGTTTCAACCGCGTCCCAAGGTTGTGGTTGAGAATCGGGATCAGGGTCGATGGTCCCGTCATCAACGTGAAGCCTCTGTAGGCCTATCAAGTAAGGCCTGCGACTTCGACATGGCCCGGCGTCGGCGAGCAGTTCCGATTCAATGGTGGCGGTAGCGGGTCTCGGCGTCAGCGCGGAATCTTGAGCCACACTGAACGGCATGTGCGTTCCCCCCCCCCCCCCTGGGGGCCCCTGGTCCTTGCAGAGGCATAGTAAACCAAGCCGTAGAGGTGAGAGGCATCCTTTGAAAAATAACTGTAAGTGCTGGGTCAAAGTGAGCAAAGAATCGGCCGGTCGAAGAGCAGCGCTGTCTTGACAACGACTGAGGCCTCGTCGTGATCAGGTGTCCACGTAATCCTAGATTACGTGGTGTCCTGCTGATCAGGTGTTCCTAGATGTGTTGTTTAGAAGATTTATGTATCCCAACAATTCTATTAATGTGGTCCTTCTCTGGTTATAAGTCTCTGAATAGTTACTCCAAGAGCCTTTTTTCTTAACTAGCTTTAGTTATATTGTTTTGGCTTTCCTATTTTGTAATTCCATTTTGATCCCTTTCCGCACTCCTACCAAATTATAATATCTTGCACTTTTTTGCCTTAGGATACTAAATTCCATTTTCCATTTTAATACTCCATTCATATATTCTATCCCAAATCTTTCTGTAGGATTTTTACAATCCTCCTCCTTTTGTCCTTCATAATTTTACACATCTGCAATCAGGCTCACGTAACTCTTCAAATCAGTCACCATGTCATTAACATAAATCAGGAACATAACGGTGCTTAATACCCGAGCCTTGAAGGTATCTGCTTAACACACTTCTCCACCCATGGCCACAGTCCTATATTAATGGTTTCTCATCTGTCTCCCTTTTTTAGGTAGTCCTTCATCCATTTCAGACATTCCCATCCAGAGTCCTCCTTCGTATTCCTTTCCCAACAATATTTTTGGAGTACATTATCAAATTTGTCCTCCTCGGGACACACTCATTGTCTTGGGCGACTTCATGCTTACCTACTGGCACTTGAGAGATGGCTACGAGTTATGTGTTGGTCCCCATGGTCTCCGGTACCAGAACACCAACAGTTCTCTGCTTTGAACTTTGCAAGGTCCAGAAGGTTGAGAATTGCAGGTTCTTGGTATCAGAGACCCAGAGCTGCCCGCTGGACATGGTATAGTAAATGCCGGAGGGGTAGCTAAAGGAGATCGACCACATCCTCTTAGTACCTCGTTGGGGATCCTCCAGCACTGCAGGGTTTAACCGGAGTGCTGAGTTTTCTTTGGAACGATCACAGACTTGTTGTTTGCTACACTTAAGCTTCATGTCAAGGCCGAGAAGAAATCTCCAGAGGTAACCATACGAGTTTTCATCTTGAAAACTGAATGACTTGACATGTGCCCTCATTAGTTAATGCGGTGGCAGTCTCAATCGGTTTGATGTGCTCGTTGCCCTCGGGGACCTGTAGACTGTGGATACCTTCAAACGTGAAACTCTACGGCTGCCAAGGAGTATAGTGGGGAAGCCGGCCCGGGTCAGCGTGGTTTGTCTCCTGAAACGCTGGAGAATTCGAGGAGAGTCACGCTGCCTGGCTGGCTGGGAAACCAGGACCAGCCAGGGCTCTGCATGCCGATAGAACCCTACCTGGGGAGACAAGGAGAGGTATGTCATGAGTCTCGCTGAGAATGTCGAGGTCATTGGAACGCTAATGACCTCGACTCGCCTACCGAGCCCTGAAGAAGCTCTGTTCCAAGTCTCCTTCTTGGCGCGGTGCTATTCGAACAGCAGATGGCGCCTCGTGTCGGACATGGATGGGCAGATGGCTCGTTGGTGCTGAGTACTTTGGGCGTTGTTCACGGTGGACCCTCCACTGAGCAGCTTCACACAACTGGGTTACAGCAGTGGATGCGATCCTCCCATTGACGAGACCGCACCTTGCACCTCTCTTGAGAAGTCAGAGCGGCTGAGTCAAGTTGATGGGTTGAAAGGCAGCTGTGTTTGTAATTCAGTGCGGAGCTCCTCAAACTGGGGGTGAGGCCATTATCCAGCGGTTTTGCATGCTATCCTGACTGCCGTGTGGCAATCAGTACCGTTCCTCCTGACCTGTTTAAAGGGTGCTGTCCGTCCCATCTGGAAAGGGAAAGGGGACCGTCAGGAACTGCACCAATTTAACACGGTATTACACTCTCAGGCGTACGAGGCAAGTCTTGTCCATTATTGCTGACACGAATTTGCAGTCATCTGGTGAAGCTTTCAAGACCTTCAGCATCTGTGTTCCCGGGCTGTTAAGTCACAACGGCCATTCCTAGCGCTTCTGTCTGTTGGCACGCCGACGTGAGTTTTCGACAGGGGATGTTGCAGCTATGTTGATCTCAAGAAGCGTTTGACTCATGCATCGTGGTCCACTCTGGGATCTTTCTGCGACTTAGAGGGTTCCTGCAAGGACTATTGGTTTGATAACTGGTCTGTATTCTGGGACTGAGAGTTGCTGTGAAGTGTGGGGCAGTGTATCCAGCTTTCCTGTCCTGTGAATCGGCGTGAAGGCAAGGGTGCGTCCTTGCCCAATCACTTTTACAACGCTTGTATGGACTGGTATTGACAAGGTTGTAGATCAAGTGATTGGGGCGCATCGCGGCAACACCAGATCACTGATCTTGTTTTTGCCGATGATCAGTAATCTTTGCGAGTCGCTGAGGTCCTGGTGATGGCTCTCGAGGCTCTGCATCAAGGTGGCAAAGCCTTGGGACTTAAGGTCTCCTGGCTCAAGACCCAGGTCTCAAGTGTTTGGAGACTTACTAGATGAAGCAGTACAGTCTGTTCATGCATGTGGCGAGGACATTGAGATCTTGGGGAAAGTTTTACATACCTTGGTAGCGCCGTTCCGAGAATGACGCGGGTCACTTCAAGAAGTCCTTACGGCGGATTGGCATAGCCACGGTGTATGAACTCGCTCAGCGGGATATTTGGGCATTGTCCGTACGGTGCAGGACAAAGATCCGGTATCTTCAGCGCTTGTATCCCTGGTCTTACTCTATGGTTTGAGACATGGACACTAAATAGTTACTTGAATAGACGAATCAATGCCTTTTGGTAATAAGTGTCTTCGCAGAATCATGGGGTATCGCTGGGATGATTACGTGTCACATCAGCGATTGCAACTCGTGAGACTGAATCGAGGCCTATTACCTGCATAGTCCGTCAGCGCCAATTCGGCTACTGGGCAATGATGGCCACGACTACCCTGAAACCGATCCTTCCGTTCGGGTTTTTGTAGCTGTAAGAGACATCCGGCGTGGAGGAGGCCAGGGGGCATCCACAAGGCTCGTGGCTGGGCTAATTTGTGTTTCTTGTCGAGAGCTGCTTGGTATGGGAAGGGCCTGCATGGGAACTCGCGCGTGGGTGACACCCGAAGTGGCGTCGTAGGGTGGGCGAGGCGACGCGCCCCCCAGTATGCCCCATGATTGATTGGATAATTAGCAAATGCTTTCTTCAGATCCAAGTAAGCACATCCACCATCCATCTCTTTCTGTCTATGTCAATCACCCTGAGTAGAAGCATTTGCGGTTTGATGTCAGTAACTCCCAGCTCTGAATTCAAAATTGTCCTGTCTGATATGATCCCGCATTTTTCTCAAGATACTTTACCCATCCTGTGTGGAGTTACACACCACACTGTGGTGTGTGCACTGTGTGTATTACCCTAGTTTGTATTTACCTATGTAACATACAGGAAAAGAGCTATGTCTCGTACTGTCCCGTCTACAAATCTACTATTATCCAGCTTGCCTTGAAGTCCTGAATACTTCTTGCATTAATCACTTTTCATCAAGGTTGTTCAGGTCTTCTATGCTTTCTATACGGGAAGCTTGTATTTTTTTATATTCCTCTTGCATGTTATCCTTTTCAATTTCTTCTCATGACCTCTTGCACTTCTATCGTCCCACCAAACAGATCTGCTCTGTCAATTTTTTCCCAGACCCATTGATGCTCTATTACACTGCTATAAAATCTCCCGTGTGTGTGTGTATTTAACCTAGTTGTGTTTTTTACAGGGCCTGACTTATCACGCGTGTGTCCCGTCTCCGTATCTACATTTATCTCGTCTTTCTTTCAATTGGTGCCATTATGTGCCAGTATCATCTCCTCATTTAGTCCTTCCAACTTCTACATTTCTATGAGAAGCTGTACTTTCTTATGTTTGTTCAGACATCTCCCTTTTCCTAGTTGTTTTGTATGTCCTCTTGTGTATCGACTTCTCTTTGTTTCCGAGTCGTAGTCTCTCATTGTCTGTTTCTTCCATCTTAGTTATCACTTACAAATTGGTATTAATCTCCTCTTCTCTTCGTCTGCTCGAGTGTTGGTAATTTATCCTTTCAACCTTTCCTCATAAGAGAGTTTTTATGCTCTGGTACCATCTTTGTTGCCATTCTCTGTATCCTTCTCCAACTTTTTTCACGTGCTCCTTATTTATATGGGACCTACAAGGCAGCATGTTCCTATGTTGGTCGTATCAGTGTAGTAAATTATCTTTCATCATATTTGTGTCCATGTATAAATCCAGCCACTCTAATATTTTCCTTTAACATTCCTGTATCGTATCTCCAAATATTTTATTATATGTTTTTTTTCTGTTGTAGGTTATTCTGCATTATCACTCCCGGTCCTTTTTCTTCATGAACATTTGCATTATTCCATTCCCATTTTATATGGCCATTTTTATTCTCTTTTCGCTTTTGTCCAATTTCCATCACATGACATTATTCAAATTAAATTCCATTTCCCATCTTTTGCTCCATTCGTAGATCTTGTTCAGGTCATTTGTAGTGTTTCATCTTTGTAGCTTTGTTATTTCTCTTATAGTTTTGCATCATCCGCAAATAGACTATATAACTTTTATTCCTCCGTCATGTCATTGACGTAAATCATGAAATTGTTGGTGCCAACACTGATCCTTGTGGTAGCCCACTAAATACTTTCTCCATTCAGACTTTCATCCTTTACTACTGTTCTCATTTCTCTTCCTCCTCAATAACTTTCCATCCAGGTTTTGATCACCTGTGATTCCTCCTATATTTCCAATTTCGCAAAGTAGTCTCTCCATTTGAATTTTATCAAATTCCTTTTTAATAAGATCTAGATAATACACAGTCTGCCCACCATCTCTTTCTTGTGTTTATTCAATTTACTCTTGAGTAAAAGCTTATTAAGTTGGTCACCTGATCGATTTTCTAAACCATACGTCCGGTCTGTTATAATACCTTCTTTTTCTAAGTATTCCCGTTCATTGCTTCTTTAATTTTTCTCACATATCTTGCTACTGTGCTAGTCAAAGACCTGGTCTATAATTTAGTGTTCATCTTCTTCCCATTTTTATATATTGGCACTTTATCTGCTCTTTTCCACTCTTTGGGACTTCCTGTTGTTAATGAGCACTTTATTATATCAATAACTGGTTCAACCAACTGCTTTCTGCACTCTTTTAAAACATCACCCCGACACTCCATCTGGTCCTATTCTTCCTCTCCTCCAATTCCTTCACAATTCACAAACTTCCTTCCTTCTCTAATTTTATTTTCCACTTCTTCCTGACTTTTTTCATTCCTTGCAGTTCATTGAAGTTTGATTATTTTGTATACTTGCAGAAAGTTTTTTATTAAAATTTCACTCATTAATTTTGTTAATCTTCATATATCATATTTCCTTCTTTCAGTCTCTCCACTTTGTCCTATGCTTGATTCTTCCATTGATAAATCTGTAGAACAGTTTGGTTTCTTCCTACACTTTTCAACTATATCCGTCTCATAACTCTTCACTTCCTCTCTCCTTTGCACACATATTCTTTTCTTGCTAATTTTAAAGTTTCTTTTATTTTCTTTTTGTCCAATTTTTTCTTTACTTGTGTGTGTGTGAGCGAGTGTGTATAAGTTAAGGAGTTTTGATGGCACTGCATTCAGTATCGCCTGCACCCGACGTTGTTGGTCTCCCCTGTTACTTGTGTACTACTGATTAGTAGCCCACCACCCCGTGGATTGTTGCTGGGCCATATCCCACGAACGGATTCGGTTTAGTGTTTGTGGATCGCCCGCCGGAACTATTGTGATACCATCTTCTAAAGGCCAGGTGAGCCATATTCAATAAACTTGTTACTGAACTTACAACTGTTATCAATCAATCATCAGTGGGGGCATACGCCGGAGGCACGTCGCCTCACTCACCCTATGACGCCGACCCCGGGTTACCACGCACGATCGGCCCATGCAGGATCCCTTTCCCATATCAACAACTCTCGACAGGAAGCATCAACTTGCCCCAGCCACGAGCCTGTGGTGCCCCCTTTGGCCTCCTCCACACCGGATTGTCTCTTACAGATACACCCCATGGGAAGGATTCGTTTCACGGTAGCGTGCCGCATGCCCAGATAGCCGAAGTTGCGCTGACTAATATGCAGTAATAGGCCTAGAGTTCAGTCTCACGGAGCAATCGCTGATTTGCCACGTAATCATCCCAGCGATACTCCATGATTCTGCGAAGACACTTATTACCAAGGCATCGATTCGCCTCTTCAAGTCGCTATTTAGTGTCCATGTCTCACAACCATAGAGTAAGACGAGGGATCACAAGCCATACTTGAATATCCAGATCTTGTTCCTCCTGCACAGGTACCGACAATGCACAATACTCGTGCCGAAGCGAGTCCATAACACCCGTAGCTATGGCCCCTCCGCCGTAAAGACTTCTTGACGTGACCCGCCAAATTATGGCTGCGCTTTATTCAAGGTATGTAACACATTCAGATTTCTGCGCTATCAAGGTCTGTAAACATTTGCAAGATTTCAATGTCCTCGCCGCATGCACAGGTGGCGTCTAGACGAATAACTGGGGGGGCCAACCTTGGGGCAGGTAAATGTGGGGGTGCAAACAAAGTTTGGGGGTCCTGTAACTATTGGGGGGGGGGGGGGGCCCTGTGGGCACTACAGATGTTTTTTTTAAAGGTGAGCACTTTCTAGTCAATCTGAGGCCTATGGAGGGATATTTTAACTATCAAAAGTGATAATGCGTTAGAAAAAAAATATTTTTCAAGAACATTGGAAGAATTCAATGAAGTTCATCTGGATTTAAGTCTCAGTTCCTTTTCTCTGCTGATTAGTATACTAATCCAAGCTGGTAATGTAAAATTCGTGCACTCAGGTACGTTTTATACAGCTATATTTTCAGACAATGGGGGGGGGGTGGCATGCAAATGCTACATTAGACACAATGCTGATGATACGTTGTTTATTCGCAGCATATATTTAGTGGCATGCTACGATTATCATGCCGACTTCAATCATCACAAAGCAATCTAAATAATTCCCTCAGCGAGTGCACTTTCAATCGACATAGTGCAAATGTTTACTCAATCTGTCACTTGTCATAGAAATTTCTGAGAAATGTTTTTTCACTAATTTCGTTCTGAAAAGCTCCTCACATGAAGCGCTGGTAACAGGAAACAGTTACCAAACTCTCTTTGTTTGGGGCTAACTAACAATCAAAAGACCATGTTGTCATTAGGAAATTGTGTTGCCACAGGGCTCTCTGTATTTTTAGACAAATTGAGGAGAAAAACCTACTCACTATTTGCTAAACTTGATAGGGTTTAGGTAGGGGTATATATAGCTCAGACTCCTGAGTCCTCACCCAGCATTCACGGCAGTCCTCTCATGTGTGGGGTTTCATCTATCCACTTATGATGCCATTCATCGCAAGCCTTGATGTTAGTCCACAAACCTAATCGTCAGCCACTGCCAACGCCACGTACACCGCGTGTGGCCAGCCACCTCACGCACTAACGTATTGTTAAACTCGATAACAACACAGGCGATAGGAGAGGACGACACGACTGATGCGGGTAAAGGTTCCGTAAGGATTCGATCATCACCAAGTGAATGTAGGTACTCTACATCAGGTGAACCGGTATATCGCCCATTCGCCAACATACACCATCTTTCCACTTGAGCTCATTATAGTCACCAGCAAGAAGTCACTCACACGATAAATCGTCGATGTAAGAAACATATCGCGCAATAGTGACATGATTCATGATGAATGTTTGACAGTAGAAGACATCATTGAACACACAGTTGACACACTTACCCATAATAGTGTAATCCTTGTTTCCCGCCCATCCCACATGTAAAATAAGCATGAAGCAGAAAAGGACCTCCATCAAATATGAGAAAACAGATGTATCAACTTATGTCATGAAGTCATTAATGATAATGTTGCGCAGGGCCCTCACTCACACGACTTCACCTGTCTTCTCACCCCCAAAGGCGCCCAACGTAACCACTTACCTCCGCTGACAAGCCTCGGTAGAAACCTGAAGCGATTAACGGTGTGTAACACTTAAATCAATCACAAGTCGATAGAGGACACTGACACCTCACTGTACAACTGCCCTACATTTCAATGACGGAGGTCACACAATATACGGGTTCCTCCTGACGGCGTAGCAGAAGGAACAAAGTACTCACATGGTCACGATTGTCTAGCATGCTTTTCCTAACACACCAATACATGAGGCTTCACTTGAGACACTGGAGGAACCCAAACACATGAGCTTACCGCAAACGTGCCCCCTGACTTGGGCGACGTTTCTACTGACAAGGCGGGGCAGCGCTCGCCCGACGCCGCTGGCCACCCTCTGTCTCTGGGGGACCGCTCTCTTCTCCCAGCGGCCTCAACGGCCAACCCGCTCCCAGTTTGTCCCCTTGTCTCCCGCATGCCACCTCTCCAGCCAATCCGTGCTGCATGGCGCGTGCGCGCCTCAATCAGAATTGCGCGAGCGAATGATTCACCCTCTCTTTGAGAGGAGCAGTAATTACGTCTCAACACGGTGCCGCCCGTTGCCGAGGCGCGCCCAACGACACACACAAACACGCTCGACAAACATACCCAGACACCCAAAGCGTAACAATAATGATAATAAATGTAATAGTAATGATAATAATAATGATAATAATAATTATTATTGCTGTTATTTTTATATGTAAGCAGTATTACCAACTCCTGTAGTCTGTTAGCGCGCTAGTGGTAGTGAGTTGTGCTCGGCGGCGGCCGTGCGACCGGGACCCCCGTGGCCCGTGGCCCTTGCCACGGGGCCGACGATCGCGGCTTGAAAGTGGCGTGGGGGGCCAAGCAGGGGGCCAGCCTAAATTCTGGGGGGGGCCTGCCCCCCCGTAGAACTCCACTGGCACGCATGGAACATACTGTACTGTTTCATCTAAGTAAGCCTCAAACACCTGGCCCTTGGTCTGATCCAGGAGACCTCAATTCCCAAAGGCTTTCCTCCTCGTGGCACGCCTCGAGAGCCATCACCCAGGAACCTCCAGCGACTCAGCAAGATTACTGGCATCCCGGCAAAAACATTGATCATTGATCTTGGTGTTTGCCAGAGGGATGCTCCACAATCACTTTGGATCTACAACTTTGCCAATACCCAGTCCATACAAGTGGTTGAAGTGATGGGGCCAAGGACGCACCCTTTGCCTCACTCCCTGTATTCACAGGAAAGGAAGCTGGATACACCTCCCCCCAACCTTTCACAGCACTCCATCCCTAGAGTACAGACCAGTCTCAAACCAATAGTCCTTGCAAGCATCCCGCAAAATCGCAGAAAATCCCAGAGTGACTCACTATGCACTGATCTAATGCTTCTTGAGATCAACATAGCTGTCAAGCATCCCCTGTCGAACTCACGTCAGGCATTCAACCTGTTAGGCCGGTTATATATAAAAATTCCGGTTTACCTCTAGTTTTGGCCGTTAGAACTAAAGTGTATGCGCAAACTGGGGGGGGAAAAGGTGTCAACAGTACTGTTAAGTACTGTGCCGGGGAGCAAACATTACCTCTTCACAAACGATGTTAGGCTATTTAAAGAAGGCGGACCAGGGATAACATTTTCGTCAGCAGCGCATATTAGTAAACAAGACGAGAATTTGCACGTTGATTAATGGTATGTTAATATGATGTGTAAATGTAATGATATAGTTTTTTAATTATAACATTAAATGGAGACTATATTGCCGAAATACCTTGAAACTCAACATTTCGCAACATTTAACATTGGTGATGTCGGTCTATTTAGGAAAGAGCTATTTCTCCTTAGTGCGTTGCTTTTTGTACTTTACTGCTACAGTGCTACCTACCATGCGCCGTTAACGCTAACAGGCAAGTGATGTGTATTTGTCCCCTGATATTACATGGCTTGTTATGAGACTAGACCCGCTCGAGAGATGCAATGTGGTAATTCACCAACGATATTGTAAGCAGCTAGTAAGCTACGAGGTCCATTTGCCGCTGGGTAAGCCACCAGAGGGGTCTGGTGTCCGCGCAACAGTCCATCATCTCCCACGCTTACATATGTAATTTTGGGCTTACACTTGCTTTTGTATACAAACACATTTCATTTAAAGTCCATAACATGGAAAAAATGTATCAGCCTCCATAATTGTATAATGATGTCCTCAAAGCTTAGTTATCATTATGTGCATCATAAAGGTTCGTTTTGCACTCCTGTCACCTGATTCGAGGTAGTCTATTAAAAAAATTGTGACAATTATTGAAAAACACGTCAAATAGCCATGCTATATAGTGTCCGTGTGTGATTCTACACATATGGGCAATGGATTCTTCGTCTTCTTATCTGTGCGAGGATGAAAATTGGAGAATTTGGCTAATAGCTGTGTACTTTATATAACATGACTGGGTCCTGGATTAAAGTATTTTTCTAACCTTTCTATTGTTTCTATAGGTCTGAAAACGAGTGTGAAAGGGTAAGGCTATATGTGCAGTCAAAGACTCACTCTATACTGGACTTGCTACTCATTTTGGCTATTTCCAGTGGGGCCAGTTTTTGCGATTCCTGCCATTTTCGAACATCACCCCTATTTCCCTTCTATGGTTTATCGTATATATGGTATAACCGTTATCTTCGTAAATGTTTGTTCTATAATATTATCACATAAAAACAGTAAAATGCAATAAAGACATGCCATTATGAGAGATTACCAGGAATATGCCATGAACTTAATATTCACTTGAACTCATCGCCATTAATATTTTGCGAGAAAACATTTTAGATGCTGCAATAGAAAGAAGCGGATTTCATTAGCTTCCATGCTATATTTCGTTTTTTTTCATGCTAAATGATCATAACCATTCATAATTATAGCGTTAACTAAAAAGAACATCATCTATCGGGATAATTCCCCGATGGATGATGTTATTTATTTTAGTTACGCTAAGTTATGCATGGTTCTCATTCATTCTCATAAAATGAAATATAGCAATGGAAGCTATTCAATTCTGCTTCTAATTGATATTTGCATGTAAAAAGTCTTCACGCAAATAGCCAATTGCATGAGTTTATAAGTGAAATATAAGTTCATGCGGGATTTCTTCAGAGTCTCATAATGGAATTTCTTTGTGTATTTTTACAGTTTTTTTATTTTGCTAATATTATAGACCAAACATTCACGAAGATAACAGTGTATCATTTTCTTAGTGCCATGCGTCTACTGTATTCATGGACACTTTTTTTACTTGCGATACGATTCATGATGTTATTCGGGGTTTTGGTTAACGCTATTAGGCATGGTGGTAAATTCATTTATCAGAAAACGAAGATATCAATGGAAAGCTAATGAAATCCGCTTTCTTTCTATCGCTAGCATTTAAAATGTTTTCTCGCAAAATATTAAATGGCGAAGAGTTTAATATATATTGGCGTTCATGCATATTTCTTCACTCTCTCATATGGCATTTCTTTAGTGTGTAGTTTACTGTTTTTATTTGATACGATTATAGAAGACAGGTACGAAGATAACGGTATATCATATATACTGTAAACCTTAGGAAGGAAATAGGGGTGATGTTCTAAATGCAGGAATCGCAACTGGCCTCCACTGGTCATGGGCGGGTTGGCGCGGGGGCACGATATCAAGTCCAGTATAGAGTAGTCTTTGGTGCAGTTAAACCAATTACACTATCGGTTGTTGGCAACTCGTGAGCTGTGGTCCCTCATTACAGCTGATTTTTCCACTGTCTGAGTTGCCACGTTCTGCATGCCTCTTCATTCACACATTCATTCATGGTCCACTTTTACCCGCGGGCGAGTAGTCCTTCTCCGCCCTCCTCTCTCTCTCTCTCTTCTCTCTCTCCCTTCCTCTCTCTCTCTCTCTCTCTCTCTCTCTCTCTCTCTCGTCTCTATCTCTCTCCTTCTCGGTCTCTGTCCTCTCCTCCTCTCTCTCTCTCTCTCTCGTCCCTTCCTTTCTCTCTCTCTCAGTTCGTCTCTCTCTCTCTCTCTCCTCGCTCTCTCGTCATCTCTCTCTCTCTCGTCGTCTCTCTTCTCCTCCTCTCTCTTCTCTCCTCTCTCCGTCCTCTCTCTCCCTCCTCTCTCGTCCTCCCTTCTCTCTCTCCCTCTCTTCCCCCCTCCTCTTCGCCTCCTCTGCTCGTCTCTCCACCGTCCCCGTCCTCTCTCTCTCTCCTCTCTCTCCTCCTCCTCTCTCTCTCGTCTCTTCTCCTTCCTTTCTTCCTCTCTCTCTTCTCTCCTCTCTCATCCCTCCTTTCTCTCTCAAGGAGCCGTCCTTTCTTCTCTTCTCGTCCTCCCTCAGAGCTCTCTTCCTCTCTCTCATCTTTTTTTTTTTTTGTTTTTTTTTTTTTTTTTTTTTTTATAAACTTAATACATTGAATACAGAAGGGGATTGAATGTACTAAAGTCCTGACTGGGACGCCAAGGACTTCTCTAGCAGTATTATATTTGATTAATATCAATAATTATACAAATAATATGGAAAAAGTACAGCAATTCTCTGCTATAAATTAATACTGATAACAACTATACGCTAATACAAATAATATAAAGAAAGTATACTAATACATTGATACACATATATATAAAGAAATTATACTAATATAAAACATAATCTTATTATACAAATATTTAGTAATGATTTTTAATTGCATGTTTTTTATTGCGTTAGTTCCGCTTGCAGCCAGCCATTTACGCCCGATTTGAAGGCGTGCATGGAAGTGGTGAGATGCAGGTCGGTCTGGCGCACCAAGGTGTTCCATAGTCGACCATAGCGGGGTAGGAAGGAGCGGAGGTAATGTTCCGTCCTCGCGAAGGGCACAGTCACTTGATGGTCGATGTTGTGGGCCGCACGGGTAGAATGGGAGGCCTGGCCCGTGGGTTGAGGCGCAGCTCTGCCTAGTTGTAGGAGCTGCATCCTGTGAGCCTTGTACATGACGCACATGCCTGCCACGTCACGCCGCTGCTGGAGAGGTTGAATGATCTGTGCAGCAGCCTCAGGGGCTTTCAGCCGGGCCAGCCGCTGGGCTCTGGCTTGAACCCGGTCAAGGAGGCGGAGGTATGACGGGGGGCAGGAGGACCATGCGAGGGGCGAGTATTCCATCAGGGAGCGGACTTGTGACTTGTAGAGTGTGCCGACTCCCTGAGCGTCCAGGAGGTGCGCGACGCGTCGGATGCAGCTCAGTTTCCAGGCAGCATCCTTGGCGACCTTCTTGACGTGGCTGGTGTATGTGAGGCCAGAGTCGAACTCCACCCCTAGAATGTTGACTGACTCCTGATTTTTCTGCCTTCCAGGAGAATGGCGTGTTGGTCACAGTTGACTGCATCTTGCCTGCGGGAGATGAGGACGGCTTGAGTCTTGTCTGGTGCAAAGGTGACTTGCCATCTCTTGCCCCAGGAGGCGATGCTCTGCAGTGTCTGGTTGATACGAATGACTGTGTTGTGGCGGTCACTCCTCTCACAGGTGAATGTGAGAGTACAGTCGTCTGCGTACGCTCTTGCCTCAGGAATCAGCCTCAGGATGTCGTTGAAGTAAACGTTCCAAAGTAATGGCCCGAGTACACTTCCTTGAGGGACACTGGCTTTGAAAGCATTTTAGAGGAGGTGTGACCATTCACCACCACGCGCAGAGTTATTTCATGGAGGTAATCTTGCAGTAGGTGTAACAGGTCCCCGCAGATCCCCAGGCTTCTCAGCTTGGTAGTGATGCCCTGATGCCACACCCTATCAAAGGCACCAGCGATGTCAAGGGCGACGACGAAGGTGTCTTCGCCCCGATCTAGGGAGTGGTTCCAGGCTGCTGAGTGCAGGAGAAGAAGGTCTGCTGCAGATCTCCCCTGTCGGAAGCCGAATTGCCGTGAATTTAGCAAGCGGTGAGCGTCAAAAATTTATTGATTTTGGAGGCAATGATGGACTCAAGAACTTTCCCAACAACGGAAAGGAGTGAAATAGGGCGGTAGTTCTGAGGATCGCCTCTGCTCTTCTTTTTGTGGATAGCACAGACTCTCGCCACTTTCCACTCAGATGGCCACTGCTGAGATGAAAGGCACTCCCGGAAGATGGTAGCAAAGGCACAGCAAGTTGTGAGGCACATCTTTTAAGCAGGTGAGGGCTGATACTATCTGGGTCCCAGCGCTTTCTTGGGATCAACTTGTTGAAGTTGTTGCAACACCTCCTCCGTGGTAATGGTGATGTTCCCTAGGGCGGCCTTGGTTAGAACCGGAACTGTAGGAGGTTCACGTTCTGGGTCAGGAACTGTCATCTTGGAGGAGAAGTGGGCAGCCAACACCTGAGCTTTACCCCGGTGACTTGTGACAACAGAGCCATCAGGTGCTGTCAACGGCGGGATGCTGTCGTCACGACAGAAGCCCTGTTGTTTGTTTGATGCTGCTCCCACCAATCCTTAGTGCCCACTGACTGGCCTGTTAGCTTTCGCTTGAGGTGATCCCTCCAGTTGTTGATCGCCTCTTTCTGGACTCTTTTCATATTTTCACAGGCCATTTTGTGCTGGTGTTTATGTCTTCTTGTGGGGTGGGACTTATATCGCAACCAGGCCTTGCTCTTATTGTCTGCTGCTTTCCTGCATTGAAAGCCAAACCAGGGCTGGTCTCCCGGTTTAGACTTGTATGTCTGGCAGGGCACAAATCTTCTTTGGTGGGACATCAGGATTTCTGTGAAGTTCTTCACTTGTGTGTCAACGTCACCTGTAAGCACGTCAGACCACACAATGTTGTTAAGTGTTGCCTTCATTGCATCCCAGTTCCCCTTGTCCCATAGCCAGTTGGTGCGAGTCACTGCCTCTCTCTGTCGATGGCCAGCTTGATCTTGGTGAGAACAGCCAGGTGGTCGGAGGAGCCCACTGTTGCTAGCGGACGGCAAGTCACTATACTGCAGGGCAAATCGGTGATTACAGGTCAAGTGAAGACCCTGAGATGTGGGTGGGGAAGTCGACGTGATTGGTGAGTCCAAACACCGTCAACAGCTCGTCAAACTGCCTCTGGACAAGGTATTGGTTGAGATCACCCCACAATGATGAGATGCTTACAGGAGTGCTGGAGGAGCAGGGCATCTAAAACGCAAACCACAGGGGAATTCCTCTCCCAGGAAGTCCCCACGTGCCTCCCTACGGCCCAAGAGTCGTCTCACTCCACTGGCCCCGCAGTTCCCTGGCTGCCGGCGACTGCCTCTTGCCGGCACGCGTCTTCCCCTTGAGACTTCCCCTTCTTCTGCCTCTGTCCTCACTACCCGGGAGTGCCGCTCGGCACCACCTCTATTCCTTTCTTCCTCATGGCGCCCACAAGCCACCAATCACCGCTCAGTGGACAGGGGTACCGGAACGAATCACAGTGTCTGGCACGAATGACGTCACCCTGTGAAAGGCACTGCCTGCCTTCGTAACAGTATGCACCAGTTAAGGAATAGAGTTGTTGACAAGATATTTCATTTCCCGACAGTTAGACCGACGACAAACAATATCAGGTTTGGCTAGATTGGAGAAGTAATTTTCAGGACATATTTCAATCAACAACGTGAACAAAACAATAGTTATGGTAACATATATAGTCAACACAGATAAACTCACCGCTGAAAGATCATACAATGAACTACTCACAACAGCAAAATAAGAGAGATAGACAAACGTCTGGAAGGTTGCGAGGAGCTTCCCTCTTCCCACAAACAAACAAATAAGGACAAAGCCGCACGAGCGCTAACACGCACACCAGCTAGGAGTGACACTAGCGAATATACCCATGACACGAGTTTTTCATGTCGCCGCCCGAAGTGACTCGAATGTTATAGGTGACGGAAAGCAGACCACGCAGCAAAGGACTGCTACGCCAAAATCAAATGCAATAATTGTCAATATTTAGGTCAACACGAGAGTGACTGTAGGAACGAATATTACTGCAAGTATCACCGAAGAGTAGGTCACATACTCATATTGCCGCGCCAGACAGATGCAAAAATGTTCGTGCCAGTCCAGCTCCGCTACATGCTGCCCCGTAGGTCAAGTGTAAAGTGTAGCCATTGAACATAGAGAGACAACGCAACCTTTGGCGGAAACAATAAAGAAAAATCTGTCATATAACAGTATAGCACTTAAAGGGAAGGTCCCTTAATTGACGGAACAGTAGCCGACAGAAACTCAGATATAATTAGACACAAGGGCCATAGTTAATCTCATTACTCTGAAGACGTTGACACAATAGTAGTAAAGGAATCCATATTTCCGGGAGAAATCTTAATAGCCTACCAACCATGCGTAAGGAAGACATTACAATCATACTTGGCAGAATGGGAATACAACACTCATACAAGTTCATTCCCTTTAAATGTAATAAAACACACAGTCAGTCATCAAGACAAAATTTTGAATTCCAAAGAAAGGAAAAACAAAAAAAACTGTGATTAATAGCGTGGCAGAGCTGTCACATTGCGAACGTCAGAAAACAATAATGGACTTTAGACCATCACATAATCAAGCAGAAATAAATACCGAACAACAGCTCGAACGCGTTACACACGCTACATCAAATGATTCCTCATAATATACAAATGAGTTGATGTTTCCTGTCGAGAGTTGATTGGTATGGGGAGGGAGCCTGCATGGGGACTCACGCGCGGTAACCACCGGGAGTGGCGTCGTAGGGTGGGCGAGACGACGTGCCCCCCGGCGTATGCCACCAATGATTGATTGATTGATACAGCTACTGCTTTATTTATTTTTTGTTAGCAATAGTAAATGTACCAGCTGCAAATACCCAAAATACCTGTTCTCATGGCTACATTTTAACACAAGTTATGGTCTACCATCTCTGCCACAATTTTAGGAACATAATATAGTGGTATGGAAAAATTCGTCTAAGTCAATTCACATCACTCACGGTTTTAACGGGACGATCAGGTAGTTTTGCTTGCAAGTGTTTACTTTTCATTTGTTGTATTTAGCATTACCGATAATCTACTCAAGTCGCTTGCTTGAAGAGGTCGCGGGATTAAATTAATTTATATTGCTGATTCTCTTAATTCTAAGGAAAATTCCTCCAGTTTTCGGAGCTAGGACACACATTATCATGTATTTTGCTCACCAGATTAGTGGCAGTTGTTAGCTATTGCTTGACACGTGATATGCAATAATGTAGTCCATTGACAGAGGAGAGAAGCAGCAAAGAATGGGGATAACCAAGTGGAGGAGTTACATTTGTATATCACTCCCAAACGAGATGAAATAATGAAAAGATAGTTCGAAAACTTATCCATATAATCATATTATGAGAGGATACCAGTTATCAATAACAACAAGGAATGAATAATATTTGATTACCTTCATACAAAGCAAAGTTTCTTCATCGTCACAATGAAAATATATTAAGACCTGAAATTTCGAAAAGTGAGAATCAGGAGTGTATTGTAATGATATTGATATAAGGTATCACATAAGGGACTGCATTTACTGCTTGCCAATAATTGAAAGCACACTCGTCGAATTTCTGCCCATATATCTTGAAATCACCTGCTACCTTTTCACCCAATTATCAAAAAAATAATCCATGGACTCGGGTCACCTGTGAACAATTCATAAAAGTTGCCTGTTTGCTGTCTTTGCTAATTAATTAGCAACTAATTGCGTGGCTTCAAAGCGTCCAGCTTTTCTCTCCCTCCTTTATTTGCTGCACAATCGCTTGTATTGCCTCTTACGCTCTTTGTATCACTGTCAACTATGACACGCAACAGTTACGCGTAGTTATAGAAAGGCACCATTACGTTGCACAATACCAACCTTACGTTGAACGATATAGTTTCTCGTTTTTGGTAGTTTACAGCTTCTAATAACTGTTACAGTTTTCAAGCTGGTCATTTTCTTTCCCGTAGAGCAGTGGTTCCAACGTTTTTGCACTCGCGAACCCTTTCCCAAAATCTTGAAACCCACATGGACCCCCTGCTATGAGCAGCTTGATTTAGTGTTTTTTCTGGTAGGGAAAGGGAAATAAACATTATAACAAAATTTCAATCATGAATGATGTAATTATTTATTAACATGCTAAAATTACAGCCCTTCAATAGTCTCACATACACAGTTTTTCAACAGCAAGCCAACCCAGCTAATGGGATGATTGGAAATTACATCATTGGTCCAACTTTGGCATATTAAATAAATAAATAGAAAGCTCCAGAGAGACTCGTTTCGTGCCTCCCATCATATATGAACACAAATTTATGATAATAATGATCAAAACACGATTTTTTGCACTGAAACAAAAACAAGACAATATAAAAAGCAAAAAAAAAAATTTAATCCGAATCAGTTAAAAAAATTATTATTCTAAGCCATTTCTAGACAAGGCCTCGCAGGACCCCCTGCCAAGCATTTTTTTTTTTTTCCCCCCGCGACCCCCGGTGGTTAGTTCCTGCCCCTGCCGTAGAGACATAATAGCGTGAACAAAAAAATATATTCAAGGCTTGTACGCATAATGTTTCACCATGTGCATTATATAGGGGTATTACCACATTCCCAAACACCCTGTATACTGCGAAATTTCCTACACTGCATATATTCTGAGTTCAAAAATCGTTTGTCATGACTCGAATGTTTAGGTAGGTTAAGTTAGGTTAGGGAAGTATTCTTTCTTGTACATATACCTGCCATTTTGTTTCCTCTGCATATGGCAGTATAACTGTTAGGAGTTACGCAGAGCACAGTTTTGTGTAAGGGATATGCTGGTGTACTCAGTTATTTGTGTAGGAAATATGCTGGGGGATAACTTGTTTTGTGTAGAAAAATATGAACAACTATGTGTAGCGGAAATGTGTCAGTACTGCAACTTTTGTAGTGTTGTAGATATGACTCGCTCCGTTATAAACAGCCCGCACAGGTTTGGTGATTTGAATTTAATTGGCACTGGCCCTAGGACGCAATGACCCATATCTGCAGGTGTTCTTCAGTCACAAGGTATCAGATTACGCTTTTTATCCGAAAACAAGTGCTTTTCACCGGTAGCGATAAGGGAAAGGAGGATAAAAGATAACTCTATTGTAAAGAACTGAATGGATCAGGATATGGGACTCAGGATAGCCACAGGATGGGCTGGGCATAGGTGAGCCGACCCCAATCAGAACCAATCATTACCACAGCATACCATGACCAGGACAAGCGCAAGACAAAACACAAAGGCCTTATAGTAACACGATAGCAAAAACACACCAACACACACACACAACATACCACCACACTTACAGGCCACACACACTCAACAACTCACTCCCCCCCCGGAAACCATACACACACAACCACACACACACACACGCAGTGGTGTAGTAAAGCACATGTTTGAGACAGTTACACAGTCAGCATTGACAGTAGGTATCCATCCAATATAATCTCGACTCTCTCTCTCTCTCTCTCTCTCTCTCTCTCTCTCTCTCTCTCTCTCTCTATCTCTACTCTCTCTCTCTCTTTCTCTCTCTCTCTATTCATACTTAACCTATATTCCTAACACCCTCTCCCTCTCCCTCTCCTCTCCCTCCCCTCCAACTATACTTGTACTCTCTCCACCCACACCACATTCCTCCTCCCCTCTTCTCTCTCTCTCTACTTCTCTCTCTCTCTCTCTCTTCTCTCCTCTCTCCTCTCTCTCTCCTCTCTCTCTCATCTCTCTCTCTCTCTCTCTCTCTTCTCCTCTCTCTCTTCTCTCTCTCTCTCTCTCTATCTCTAACCAATAACTAACAATCTTTTAAATCCAATCTTCATTTTTCCATCACCTCCTTTGCCACTTTCCCAACTTACCCTTAAATATTTCCCCCACATTTCCACATCTCCCCCGCCCCTCATCGTCCTCCACCCCTCCCACATGCCTTGCCCCCACTCAACCCGTGCCCGCGATACCTCCCACTGCTGAGTACATTCCACGTGTCCAAAAGTAGTACAAGACATTGAATTTGAGATCATTTCAATTTAGGACACACATGACTATAGAAGGCTATAGCAAAAAAAAAAAAAAAAGCAAGAACACTACATAAGATATTCTTTTCTTCTACTCTTTTCCTACTTTCTCTACTTTTTTCTCCTTACTCTTTTTTCTCTTTGCCTCTAATTTTTTCTACTTATGCCTTTTCTCTTTTTTCTCACTCATTATCTCTTTCTTTACTTCCCTACTCCTTACTCTTTTTCTCCCTTTTCTCTACTCTTTTCTTACTCTTTTTTTCTCTCTTTTCACTACTTTTTTTTTTAATCTTTCTACTCCTAGGTCTACAGTAAGGTTAGTGTGAGGTTTACTGATATTCTTCTGTGCCTTACTGTAGTTTTAAGTCTCTGAAATTCACTAATATAAATACATTTAACTAAACCTCAATAAACTTCACTTATAACCAATTTTTGCCACCCTTACGAAAATTTACATACACCTGCAACACTGCAACACCAAAGCAAACACTCAACACCTACACACAGAACACTACAAAACCCAAAGCAACACTACCAACAACTGCTAGGGGCCTGATGGGGCCAAAAGGGGCTCCATGGGCCTGACTGAAGATCCGAACATTACAGAAAACGGTATCTTCACCTAAGACTAGAGTACCTTGAATAATACTTTTTTAAAGAGACCCTACCTAAGACCACAGGTGTTACTATAAAAATCCAGCCTGCGCCACTAACAGGCGAGATCAACCAACATCACGACTCTCCATAAGTCAGGCGCTATTGGTCCAACATAAAAATATATATAAATATATATATAAAAACCTACATCACTACAACACCCAAAGCAACACTACCAACACCTACAACACTACACCTAAGGCAACACTACCAACATCACCTACACCTACAACACTCTTAACACTCAACACCTACAACACCAAAACACCCAAAGCAACACGCAATACTCACGACCAGCCTCCAGAAGACGCCACGGCACCTTCAGGACCTTGAGGATACCCTTGTTCCTGCCGGGAGATGCCGTTGCCAGTCTCGAAGTTGAAGGCGTAGGAGCCGTCAGCGTGAGGCCCGTGGCGCTCGTCCACCAGGATGGGGATGAACGTGCCCGGGGTGTGTCCGTAGGCCGCGTGTGTGTACCGCTGGGGGGCCGCCGCTGCTGACGCCACCACCGCCAGTACCAGCATCACCTTCTGCAGGAGTGAAAACAAGGTGTTTGTGAGTGAGAGATTGGTCGTGATACCAAAAAAAGGGGGAAATGTGCCTGACAGAAAGAGTGTGTGTGTGGAGAGAGAGAGGGAGAGAGAGTGAAAGAGAAAAAAATGAGACAAAGAGAGAGAGTGAGAGTGTGTGTAAGTGTGTTTGTTTATGGTGTGTGTGTCAGACAGACACTCAGACAAACAGACAGACAGAAAACATTCATGGCTCGTTAAAGTTAGGTCACACACAATTAACACTATAATATGCTACACACCAAAACAAATATATGTAAATAAATGAATAGTACATGAGTCAATAAATAAATATATATATGAATAGACGAAGATGTAAAGCGAAAGGAAAACCTGACTTATAACAAAGGAAGAAAAAAAAAATAGAAGAAATGATATAAACAAAGACGAATAAAGCTAAAAAGACACACGATAAACTGACTTCATTAAATTGGAAGTGACATAAATTTCCCATCATAAAAAAAGAAGAGAAAAGAACAAAAAAAGAAAAAAAACCCATCAGATCAATAAAAAAAAATAAAAAAAAATAAACTAACAAATATAGAATAAAAACAAAATAAACAATCAAATATAGAATATAAATAAAATAAACAAACAATAATTAAGATTAAAATAAACTGAGCCAGCAGAAAAATATTAATCTGTCAAACACATGTCCAATAAACCACCTGTCTAAACAAACAAACAAACAAAACAACAAACAAAATAATCAACACTATTCCCACCACTATTTTTCTTCTTATAATAAAATTTAAATCTCTCTTTGACTTCAATATAAATTTTAAATCTTCTGAAAATTAATTACCAGATAGTTTTACGTTAATCCCTTATCACACCTGTCACACCTGCCTCCCTTGATACCTATCCAATTAATTAAAGGCCAGCATAAAATAATTAAAGGTCAGCATATCCAGGTGTTCATGATACAGGTATTTAAATTAGGTTTCCATGAGAGAGAAACGTGAGGAGGGAAAGTGAGAGGGAGGAGTGGAGAGAAGAGAGAGAGAGAGGGGGGCAGGGAGAGAGAGAGAAGAGAGAGAGGAGAAAAGGGAGAGGGGGAAGAGAGAGAGAGGAGAGAGGAGAGAGAGAGAGGAGAGAGAGAGAGAGAGAGAGAGAGAGAGAGAGAGAGGAGAGAGAGAGGGGAAAGGAAGAGAGAGAGAGAGAAGAGAAGAAGGAGAGAGAGGAAGAGGAGAGAGGAGAGAGAGAGAGAGAAGAGGAGTAAGAAAAAAATATTTGAAAGGAAATGTGTGGAAATGAAAGAAGTGAGAGAGAAAAAAGAGAGAGAGAGGAAAGGAAAAGAAGGAGAAGAGGAGTCAGAAAAAAAAAGGTGAAAGGAAATGTGTTGAAATGAAAGAGGAGTGAGCGAGAAAAAATTTAGACACATTGATACAAACAAAATATAAGCAATAAAAAAAAAAAAAAAAACTACAGACACCTCTTTAAAAAAAAAAAGAAGGGACAACAAGTAACAAGTTATAAAGTCAACAAGTCATAAGAACAAGTCATAAAACACCCTCCCCCCCTTTCAAAAACCTACTCCAATCATGTTGAAGTAGAGGAGGAGGACGTGAAGTGCCGACGAGTAAGTGAGTAAGTGAGTGAGTGAGTGAGTGAGTGAGTGAGTGAGTGAGTGAGTGAGTGAGGGAGGGTAGACCACTTGACTGTGAGCCTGAGAGTGAGAGGCTTCCATTTATATACACACACACAACGCCTCCCCCCTACTCCCCCTACCCCAACACAACCTCCCCCTACTCCCCTACCCACTACCCACAACATCTCCCCTCCCCCCCAACCAAAAGCAGTCCAATCCCTCGACCCTGACATCCCCCCCTCCTTCTCTCCCCCAATAACAAGGTCACCTGTCTCTTTTCCCCTCACACCTGTCTTTAAGAAGGTGAATGGGGGGTTGAGGGGAGGGGGTGAGGGGGGGGAGGGGTCAAGCAGGTGAGGTATTTATTAGGCCTCTTGCTCACCTGTTTCTCGGATCACTTAACAACACACGCACACGCACACGCACACACGCACACGCACACAATATTGTTAATGTTTGTAAGAATGCATTTGTGATGGAGATTTGGTGCTTGTTTTTACATTATTGGAAGCGTATTACTGTAGTTGTAGAGTTTGATTGCAACATTTATTAAATTTGATTTCTTAAAAAAAAAACTTCAAAAAGAAAAATAATATTGTCTGTGTACTACAAAATTATATATAGAAATTTTCGATTGTCAAAGATGCTCGATAGACCATGGCGTTAATTAATAGGGTGAATAGTAATAATGGCACAGGTAATAATGGCACAGGTACAAATGGCACAGGTACAAATGGCACAGGTACAAATGGCACAGGTACAAATAGCACAGGTACAAATGGCACAGGTAATAATGACAATGGTACAAATGGCACAGGTAATAATGACACAGGTAATAATGGCACAGGTACAAATGTCACAGGTAATAATGGCACAGGTAATAATGGCACAGGTAATAATGGCACAGGTAATAATGGCACAGGTAATAATGGCACAGGTAATAATGGCACAGGTAATAATGGCAAAGGTAATAATATCACAGGTAATAATGGCACAGGTAATAATGGCAAAGGTACAAATGGCACAGGTAATAATGGCACAGGTACAAATGGCACAGGTAATAATGGCAAAGGTAATAATGGCACAGGTACAAATGGCAAAGGTAATAATGGCACAGGTACAAATGACATGTAAAAATGGCACAGGCAAAAATGGCACAGGTACAAATGGCAAAGGTAATAATGGCACAGGTAATAATGGCACAGGTAAATGATGGCACAGGTAATAATGGCACAGGTAATAATGGCACAGGTAATAATGGCACAGGTAATAATGGCACAGGTAATAATGGCACAGGTAATAATGGCACAGGTAATAATGGCACAGGTAATAATGGCACAGGTAAATAATGGCACATGAGGAATATATATTTTTTGTGTGCCATTTTTTCCTATTTTTGCCTGTGCCATTTTTACCTGTGCCATTTCTACCTGTGCCATTATTACCTGTGCCATTATTACCTGTGCCATTATTACCTGTGCCATTATTACCTGTGCCATTATTACCTGTGCCATTTTTGCCTGTGCCATTATTACCTGTGCCATTTTTACCTGTGCCATTATTACCTGTGCCATTTTTACCTGTGCCATTTTTAACTGTGCCATTTTTACCAGTGCCATTTTTACCTGTGCCATTATTACCTGTGCCATTATTACCTGTGCCATTTTTACCTGTGCCATTATTACCTGTGCCATTTGTACCTGTGCCATTTGTACCTGTGCCATTTGTACCTGTGCCATTATTACCTGTGCCATTTGTACCTGTGCCATTATTACCTGTGCCATTATTACCTGTGCCATTTTTACCTGTGCCATTATTACCTGTGCCATTTTTACCTGTGCCATTTTTACATTGTGCCATTATTACCTGTGCCATTTTTGCCTGTGCCATTTTTACCTGTGCCATTTTTACCTGTGCCATTTTTGCCTGTGCCATTTTTACCTGTGCCATTATTACCTGTGCCATTATTACCTGTGCCATTTTTACTTGTGCCATTATTACCTGTGCCATTTTTGCCTGTGCCATTTTTACCTGTGCCATTATTACCTGTGCCATTGTTACTGTGCCATTTTTACTTGTGCATTTTTTACCTGTGCCATTTTGCCTGTGCCATTTTTACCTGTGCCATTTGTACCTGTGCCATTATTACCTGTGCCATTATTACCTGTGCCATTTTTACTTGTGCCATTATTACCTGTGCCATTTTTGCCTGTGCCATTTTTACCTGTGCCATTTTTACCTGTGCCATTTTTACCTGTGCCATTTTTACCTGTGCCATTATTAAACCCGTGCCATATTACCTGTGCCATTATTACCGTGCCATTATTACCTGTGCCATTATTACCTGTTTCCATTATTACCTGTGCCATATTTACCCGT
>JACEEZ010020027.1:146632-158956 GCA_016584305.1 Chionoecetes opilio
CGGGAATAGTAAGAAACTGAGGACTTTTGAAGACTGGGGTTTTGATGATTGTGCAGTGACCGTGACTATGGTAAATTATCCAGTAATACAGTACATCCCGAATGTTTATCAAGTGTTAACGTAAGGTTCAGATTTCCATAAGACAGGAAGATTGTCAAGAGGACAAATAATGTTGTATGTGATTATTATGTTATTTTAGAATAAAATGTGTGAAACTTAAGCTGCGTGTCTCAGCCCCACTTAACGAGCCCAGGTCCCTTATGACCCTTTTGTGCCTAACCAAAGTATTCATTTGGATAAGCAGCTTTTGTCTTAAGCCTTTTCATAAAAATAAATAAGAGGAAGGGGCTCGCCCAAAACTGGTGTCAGGTGGGGGGTTGAGACACAAAGTTTTTGATGTGTGGGAGTGATAACAGCTGAGGTAGCTTAATGTCAGGAACTCCAACTGAAAGATTTAACGTAGACTCTGAAAAATCAACACGGTTATATATCAGAATCTGAATTTGACGATAGCGATAAAGAATCACTTGAAGACATGGGTGTAGATTAAACCCAGAATGGTGGGGCTGTAGGGGGTAACCGTATAATCACTACGGATGACTTGTCCATGCTGATGGCAAGACACAATTAAAATGATTTGGGGCGTGTGACTGGTTTTAAAATATTTTTGTGGGGGACTGGATAAGTTCGCACCTAATCCTAATCCCTTGCCACACCAACCCAGAGATTTCTTAATGACATTGAGTCTAGAACAGTGTTGAACTGGGATGAGTTAGGTAAGCTAGAGCTGACTAAGCAGCATTGTTTAGGGAATGCTAGGGCATCTTTAGAAGAATGCATTAAAGAAACATGGGCAAGATTTTGTTGCGGTAAAGGAGGAGTTTTTGAAAATATACCCTGCCGATGAGGAGAATAGGACTCATGCAGAGCTGTTAAGTACAGCGAGGAGGATTTTAGGAGAGACCCTAAGAGATTTCTACATCAGGTTGCGGACAGCATACGGGGAATTGGCTACTTCACGCCCTATGTCCTAATATCACTTCCTGTCTACTCTACCCTCCTTACACACTACTAAATCATGTTAATGTCATTGTTGTTACTGTTCTCCATTTGTTCAGCTGGCTCCTGTTCACATTGTTCTTGTCCACTTCTTCACTCGTTTCGCGGCCACGACAGACCTTCCCCTCCAAGATGGCGCGTCCCTGCGCCATACTCGGACGGCGCGCCGTACCTGGGCGATACGGGCGGGCCACCATGTTCAACCAGGAAGAGTGAACATCTAGGGAAGTGTCCGACGAGGGGACTGCTGCAAAGCGCCGGACCGTCCACCAGACCCCAAAACCATCAGCGCCATGCCTGTAGGGAGACCCGCCCCCCAAAGGGACCCATACCCACCAGGAAGCATACCGGGACTCCGTCGGCGGCGCCCCCAAACCCGTGGATAGGAAGGAGTCTTGGTGCTAGGACAGACAGCTCCGTTGGGTGGAAACGCCCCCATAGGTGGGAGGGAGGCGTTGGGCAGCTGAGTCAGGACCCGTTTCTCCCCCCCCCAGCAAGGGTGCTAGGGGCAGGGGGAGGGGGGAAAACTCAGCGGCGCGTCGTCGACCACCTCATCCGCGCCGGCAACGTGAAGGTATCGGCATGGACCGCACAGCCGGGCCCAATTGGAGGATCCCTGTGCCTTGGATAGTCTGCCGGAACTTCTGTAAGGAGCTGGATGGGCAAAACCATGGTAAGTGGGGTAGGTTGATCCACACTGAAAGCCCATCCTGCAGGTATGCGGTGGAACGTCCGGCCGGAACCTCTCCACCAACTGTTTCGGACAGAGCGCAGCAGCATCTGGGGTGCCTAGAAAGATACTTATTTCACAGACACTTTCGTCTGTCGTATAAATTGGACCCCTGGGCGGGCAAATGAGAAGAGCGTCATGTCCCCTACAACGCTCAAAAATTTTTGTACCAACATGTACATGTTACGATCCTCTGATACTGCCAAATATCTAGCATCAGGTGTTATTTGTACAAAATACTTAGGGTCGATGGAGGGTATTTGGGAGGGAAATGCATGAATCTCAAAAACATCAAAGAGATCAGAAGGATCTCCCTTCATGGTATAACTAAATAGTAACAAAGCGAACCTTTGAAGGCCGTGCGTCTCGTATATACAGTACTTATATCCCGGTCAAGGAAAAAAAATTCGGGTTTCCCGCAGGGAATAACACCCTGGGAGCCTCAGTGAAGCTTTCTTAAGTATATCTAACAATACATCATCAGGAATAATTAGGGGGATGCATACTCTGTAGCATCTCCATAAACCAATTTTCAAGTTGGTGAAGTCATGGTCCAGGTCTGACAATGCTAACTGGTTTAATGAATAGTTTCTATCAACCTTACATCACCTTCTATTTCCAAGGTTTTGATAGAAAATCTCCTAATAATATCAGCGGCTGTTTCTGCTGCGGTCTCTAGACGGGATATTGCGGAATTAATAGTCTGAGGTCTCGTATCGTTATGTTAAGGATCTCTGAATGTATTTTTCAACGTTTGTCTTTCAGATTCCGTCAATTGATTAGGTTATCTAGGTTCTTGTGTATTTGTCAACTTGTTCCTGCGTCGCTGTCCCAAAAAGTAAGTTAGCAAGGGAACCAATAAAGTTTGCTGCCTCCGCGACGATAACGTGAGTGTGGAGCACGACCACTCACTGATGTCAAGAATGCTTTTGCTTCCCTTGAATATTTTACTGAACTCACCGTGAAACCCCGTCTAAAGTACGCTTAAGCAGATCCACCGTTGGGTATGAGCGATTCATATGCTCCATACTCCATGCAAAAATCCGCTGTCAGATTTAAAAGCATCAAATCATGGGGTTGAAATACAGCATCGGTTTTCACCATGATTGGAACTATATAACCCCTCCCCGTAATTAGCATTCGAAAAGCCGGAGTGAAGGCCAATCCCGCTTCATTGGTTGTTCTTGTGCTGGGTGAATGGTTTCCCAAAGATGAGTCATACCCAGAGCCTGCAAATTGAGAGACGTTACGTTACTTTCCCGGCCTGCTGACTGATTTCTAATTGAACTTTTTCAATCCCTTATGATACTTCTCTGTACTTCTCCCTCTGACGCACTGTATTCTATCGGTCTGCCCATTATGAAAGGTAATCTGGGGCGGTTTGTATTTGATTCGTAATGGCGCCGCGGCAGAGGAGGAGCTTCTGATTCTGACTCATTATCACTGTTATCATTTAGCGCATCATTCTCGGGGATTACCCTCCGCATGTCATACTGGCTAGTATGTGATATGTCACCCGCTGCTTCGTTAGTTTTTGAGTCATCTAGAACAGGAGGTATAGATGCTGCCTCACCCATTTTGTGGGCCAGTTAGGGGCGGATGTATCACATACTACTTCTCCTTGCCGGGGGAAAATGCTTGTCTAATATTCCTAACATTTGACATGTCTAGACCATCCTCAGGTATTACTTTTACATTTTTTGGTGTGTATTGACTTAATTTTACCTCCTCTAATTCTCTTTATTTTCCCAATACAACATCATTATCTTAATCTATGACTCGGTATGGACCTTCATAGAAAGGTTGCAACTTCTTTGGTTCTCCTGGTTTCGGTATATTCCTCAAATATACTCTGTCACCTATTTCTACTACTAGCATTTTGGTCCTTTTAAACCCTCCTCTCATTTTCCAGTCTTCCCTCCTCTAGGTACTGCTGGCAGGTAGTGTATCCCTTTTTGAAATTAACACTGTTTCTCTTCTGTAATCGTGGTGTTGTAAAAAGGGTGGGCAAGGTTGCTCAAGGTTTCGTATGGCGTCCTTGCATCTCTAAAATAATAGGGAAAAAGAAGGGGGGAGTCTTTTATGACTCGGTGATAGGCAGTATTTAGGCATGTGTTGCTGTAGGCAACCTTTTGTCCCAAGCTCTTCTATTATCTTCACATAGTGTTCTTAATATGTTAACTATCGTCCCATTACTCTTTTCTATTATTCCATTACTACTGGGGTGGTATGGTGTAGTCCTTAAATGTCTTATACCTAACATTTCTGAGAGTGCTTCAAACCCCATTGTTAATAAACTCTCCCCCATTGTCTGTAACGAGCACCTCTGGTGCTCCTTGTGCACATATTACATGCCTGTAAAAGCTTGTGCCACTTCACTAGCGCTCTTTGACTTCAACGGAACTGCAATCAGGTACCTGGTCATCACGTCTATGACCGTCATAATATACTTAGTCCTTCTTCCGAGGTACTTACTGGGCCCTATGAGATCCATATGGATCCTCCATACGGAGTACCAACTCTCGGGTACTCCCCTTAATGGTGCCTTTGCACGGTAAGCTAGTTTACAGCTCCTACACACCGGACAGTTTTTGCAATAGTTAGTAATAGAGACTTTCATCCCGGCCAGTATGCAAATTTCTTACACCTTGCCAACGTTGTCTTGACTCCCCCCTGGCCGGCCGTAACCGCGAGGTGAGGGCCAACGCCAATGCTTGGGGAATAGGTCTTTAGTTACTACTATGCCACCGATGCTCGCGACCATACTCGTCGCTATAATGCTTATACAGCACATTCTCCTCTACCATCATTTGGTCTATCGGATACTTCCTGGTATCGATACCTCTACTCTCTTTACCTCGCTTCACTACTTCTTTCACCGCCCTCACTTCCGGGTCGGTATCTTGGCTTCTAATAACCTCTTCTAGGTTCCACATCTTAAATTCTTGCAGCTTCCTTGAGTCCACTACTTAGGACCAATACTCGTCCTTCTATCTCTCTTTCTAGTACGTCACTCTCTTGTTGTTGTATCCTCGATAAATAATCGGCAATAACGTTCTCTCTACCCGGGTAAGTATTCTACCTCAAAATCGTATTCACTCAAAAGTGTCTGCCAGCGCGCTATGCGACTGCTTGGGCTTTTAGCCTTCAATATCCAGACCACGGTCTGTGGTCACTCTGTATACGTACTTTATACCCCAAAATAAGAGGTCTGTTGACTGTGAGGCCATAAATCACTGCTAAGCCTCTCGTTCCACGGCCGAGTACTTTACTTCCGCGGAATTTTTAAAGCGCGACTGAAGTACGTCAAAGGTTTCATTCTTCCTTCCTCATCGGCCTGTTTGTAACGCCCCTCCAATACAAAAATCTGACGCATCCGTCGTCAGGACGAAGGTCTTAACCGAAATCAGGGAATTTAGAGTAATTTCATCTGTGAGCTTTTCTTTTAAAAGACTGAAGGCTTGGTGGGATCCTCATTCCAGTTATTGGGTAGTTAGCTTTTCGGTCTTTCCTTAGTCCCGTTAATAGCTTGTGAATAGGTGCAGCTACTTTAGAAAAAAAAATTTGTAAATAAACTTTCTGTAATAGTTAACAAACCTAGGAAACTTTTTACTTCTTTTACCCTTTTTGGTACGGAATGTTTTTCAGTCTTTATTTTCTTGGTTGTGGTTTGATGCCATCTGCACTAATTATGTGTCCTAGGTATGACACTTCTTTTTCAAAGAACTGGCATTTATCTATCCTAAGGGACATGTTTGCTGTCGCTAATCGACTTATTACTTTCTCGAGATTAACCTACATGAATATCAAGGTAGACCAAGCACAATGATGTCGTCTAGGTAGACCTGGGCCACTTTGCCCACTAGGCCCGTCAAAATGTGGTTGATAACCTTTGGTACGCACTGGGTGCTGTTTTAATCCAAACGGTACCACTGGGGTACTCCCACAAACCATAAGGGGTGGCAAAAGCAGTTTTCTGCATAGACTCCGGGGTCAGTGGGACTGATGGTACCCTGAGCGGAGATCAAGGGATGTGAACACCTTGCTATGACCCAATTGGTTTAAAATACTTTGAATATTAGGAATGGGATGTTTAAACCTCTACTAGTTTATCATTTAACTTACGAAAATCAAAGGGACAGCCTTATGCCTCCATCCTTCTTCATTACTGGGACCAAAGGTGAATTATAAGGGGGAAAAGCTTGGCTGGGAAACACCCCTTTATGGTGTAATAACTTTAGTTGTTTCCCCCTATCTGCGTGTGATATTTGATAGGGATAGGGATGGCTTGTAAAAAAAATGGGTCTTCAGTTTTTGCTTGATTGTATGACAATAATAAGGAGTTATAGTAAGTGGCTCCTCTTCTAAGGCAAAAAACCACAGGTATTTGTCAGTGATGCTTGATAGGCTTTGGGTTTTCTTTACTTCCTGAGGGGAAAAGAGGAATCTACCATTTTTCTTAGTCTTTCTTCTTTTCCCCTATCTAGACTTCTTTGCTTTGTGCATTGTGTTTATTTCGTCCTCTGCCCCAATGCTACAAGCCATAGCAGATGGTTCTGCATAGGTTACATACTACAAGGTATTATTTGGGCCTGCTACCATGTCCGGAGTTTAAATGTAAATATTCGGGACTTGGGTTAGCATATGGGATTACAAATATACTCTTTCTTTTATCTTTATTCCTATTGCACTTTACCAACCCTGGATATATGGAACATGCCACCTTTTCTCCTGCATTAGGCAGAAACAATCCCTTTTGTACAGCCTGTTTGTGCTTCTAGCTCCACATAACCTATCATGCCTGGAGACAATGTCAAATCTGCCTCTGCCTTTACCTTATAGGTATTTTCTTCTTCTCCTTCTCCTCCTTCCTCCGCTAGTCAATCCTGGGGATATTGACCTATCCACCCATCAGGGGCATCCCCTACCTCTAGGTGAATACTCCAAAGGTTAGTGCTAGTGTTCTACCTCCGTTGGTGCATATACCGGGTGAATCACGGCTTCTTTCCTGAACATGAAAACAAGGCCTAAAATTTGAGGAGTTGGTAGGGTGATCTCTTTAGAGATAATCATACATTCTTGCTTTCCATCGTCTGACCTATATTTAATTTAAAATTTCCTTACCTACTGTAGGTATTTGGGGTAGTAATACCCCTTCTCAACTTATGTGGTTCCTCATCTACATAGTCACCATTTATGGCTTCAAACAGCCTTTTCCTCCATTTCTGGACTGAGGATCCACTATCTATTACTGCTAATACTGGCGTCTGAATCGCCCTACCCCGGACCTTCAAACAAAATAGTTGGGTCCTTGCGTGGTAGAAGGCCATTAAACCCGGGACCAATTTGGCGTTTTTTTTGTTGTAAGGGCCATGTCCCCTTCCACTTTCTACTGCGTATGTCTGGTGTCCCGGTCGCATGGCAGCACCTCTTGACACAGGCGGGCGTTGGTACGCACACCCGACCGTCATGCCCTAGCTGGCCACACATCCAGCACCCCTCTTGTCTGGGGAATCGGGTGGCAGCCTGGGGGTGTCTACAATTCCTTTCAATATGTCCCCATCCCGGCCGCATTTAAAGCAGTCTACTGCCTGAGGGCTTGAGGGCGTCGTTGGTTTAAATTACTTGGGTATCCTGATACCCATTTCTTCTCGGTGGCGCATCACCGCTGAATGTCTTTGTGATGGTCTATTTCGTGGTATAGCGCCGGTATTTGGTTGTCGGCTCCACTAGGGCCACTACTCCTCCTTGCCTTTCCCTTACTATATCCCTGTCTAGTAATTTTACATGAGGGTGGGCTTGAGCCCAAGCGTATCCTTTGTTTAATATGCTCAAAGGATCTTTCTTTTCATCCGATGTCAACGAGTACTCATACGGTGGAGGGAAGCATGAGAGAAGCGAGCACAGAAATATTTTTTTATATAATGGTGCAAAATTTTGCTCTTTTCGAGCCAATTCCCGTATGCTGTCCGCAACTGATGTAGAAATCTCTTAGGGTCTCTCCTAAAAATCCTCCTCGCTGTACTTAAACAGCTCTGCATGAGTCCTATTCTCCTCATCGGCAGGGTATATTTTCAAAAACTCCTCCTTTACCGCAACAAAATCTTGCCCATGTTTTTTTAAGCTTCTTCTAAAGAGGCCCCAGCATTCCCCAAACAATGCTGCTTAGTCAGCTCTACTTACCTAACATCCCAGTTCAACACTGTTTCTAGACTCAATGTCATTAAAGAACTCTCTGGGTTGGTGTGGCAAGGGGGGATTAGGGTTAGGTGCGAACTTATCCAGTCCCCCACAAAAATATTTTAAGCCCGTCACACGCCCAAAATCATTTAATGTGTGTCTTGCCATCAGCATGGACAAGTCATCCGTAGTGGGTATTACGGTTACCCCCTACAGCCCCACCCCTCATGGTTTAATCTACACCCATGTCTTCAAGTGATTCTTTATCGCTATCGTCAAATTCAGATTCTGATATAAAACCGTGTTGATTTTCAGAGTCTACGTTAAATCTTTCAGTTGGAGTTCCTGACATTAAGCTACCCCAGCTGTTATCACTCCCACACATCAAATACTTGTGTCTCAACCCCACACCTGACACCAGTTTTGTCGAGCCCCTTCCTCTATATTTATTTCATTTAAAGGCTTAAAACAAAAAGCTGCTTATCAACTGAATACTTTGGTTAGGCACAAGGGTCATAAGGTACCTGGGCTCGTTAAGTGGGGCTGAGACACGCAGCTTATAGTTTCACACATTTTATTCTAAAATAAAAATAATAATCACATACAACATTATTTGTCTTTGACAATCTTCCCGTCTTATGGAAAAACTGAACCATTACGTTAACACTTGATAAACATTCGGGATGTACTGTATATACTGGATAATGACCCTAGTCACGGTCACTGCAAAAATCAATCAAAAAATCAGTCTTCAAAAATCACTCAGTTACTTACTATTCCGTGGTCCACAAAAGCAGGAAGACAGCCCAAGAGGGGTCCATTTTCGCTATCTATTTATGTCTGAGGGGAAACTGTTTTACATCACAGGCTAAGTGCCTTATAACAAGGGTGGGTTTATGAGGGCCAGTATATGAAAAATGGTTGTTCGCTCGCTCCTCTCTGTGTATCTGTCCCTTCACCCCTGTTTATACTAAATCTTTTCGGTCTTTAACCCACGAAGGCCCATGGGCCAGGCGTTACTCCCCCTATAACGCCCCTATTCTTCCGCAGCCATGTGCCGTATCGCTACTTCACGCCCTTGTCCAATACACTTCCTTCTACTCTACCCCCCTCACACACTACTAAATCGTTAATGTCATTTTTATGTTCTCCATTTGTTCAGCTGGCTCCTGTTCACATTGTTCTTCGTCCATTTTCATCGTTCGCCGCCACGACAACCCTACTACTACTACTACCACCACCCCAACCACCCCACTACTTTCTACTACTACTACCACTACACTTTACCACCACTCCACCAAACCCCTACTGTACTATATACTACTACTACTACCACCACCACTACTATACTACTACATTATACTACGACTACTATATACACTACCTGTTGCTACCCACACTACTACTACTACTACTATACTACTACTATACCATACCACCACCAACACCACCACCACCACTACTCTACTACTATACTATCCTACTTTCTACTATACTATACTACTACTACTTTCTACTACTACCACCACACTACTACTACCAAACCCCCACACTACTACTACCACCACAAATACTACTACTACTACCACCACTACTACTACCCCCACCCACCACTACTACTACTACTACTACTACACCACTACTACTACCACCACCACCACCACCACCACCACTACTACTACTACTACTACTATTACTACTACTACTACTACCACCACCACTATTACTACTACTATTACTACTACTACTACTACTACTACTACTACTACTACTACTACTACTACTACTACCACTACCACCACCACCACCACCACCACTACTACTACTACTACTACAAACTACATACTACTACTACTACTACTACTACCACTACTACTATACTACTACCACCATCACTACTACTACTACCACCACCACTATTACTACTACCACCACTACTACTACTACTACCACCACTACTACTACTACCACCACTACTACTACTACTACCACACTACTACTACTACTACTACTACTACCACCACTACTACTACTACTACTACCACTACTACTACTACTACTACTACTACTACTACTACTACTACTACCACTACTACTACTACTACTACTACTACTACTACTACCACTACTACTACTACTACTACTACTACTACTACTACTACTACTACTACTACTACTACCACCACCACTACTACTACTACCACCACTACCACAACCACAAGAGGACACAGAAAAAAAAGAACCACAGATATTATTCAAAATTGCTTCATTAAATAATTTCAAACACGCGCGTGGGTGGTTGGGGTCAAAGCGACACATATATACATACAGGTAACATGATCAGTACAGGTATGCGACTTGATTAAAAGGAGGAGGAGGAGGAGGAGGAGGAGGAGGGGAGGAGGAGGAGGAGGAGGAGGAGGAGGAGGAGGAGGAGGAGGGAGGAGGAGGAGGAGGAGGAGAGGAGGAGATATTCTCTCATTCATTTCTCCCTCTCTCTTCATTCTCTCTTCACATATTAAAAAAGTCGAATAAAATCAGTAAATAATTCCTGAAGGAGGCGACGAAGGAGGGTCTGTTGGGGTTCTAAAAGGGACGGTAATCCCCTGGACGGTAATCCCCTGGACGGTAAGCCCCTGGATGAGCCCCTGGGGTGGGGTTGCGGCGGGCGAACTCGATCTGCTCAATAGCGTGGGCGGGGAGTGGGTGGGGGGTGGGGATGAGGTTGGAGACGGGGCGGTAAACCGTTCTCGTCAGCCTCGAAGGTGAAGACAGCGGGCGTGCCGTCAGGGAAGGTGAAGCTGTGGGGGGGGGGGGGGGGGGGGTTAGAGGTAGGTGGTGATTTGATTTGATTTGATACATTTATTAGGACAAAAAATACATACATTCACATATGTGCTAAGGCCTACCTAGAGACACACATGAGAGGGATATGCCGTTGTCCCAAAGGACGTGTATGGGTGCCTAGGCGGTCCCCGCCCTGAGCATACTGATCATAAGTACATTACTAAACACTGCATAAATGTGATAAGAATGACTTACATAAAAGTTTGGCTGTCCAGCATTGTACATAAATCTACCTACCATTACATTACCATCTATAAAATACTGTTGTTTTTCTTTATTTTATGGGTGAGGATGGTGGTGGAGGGGGTGGAAGAGAGGGTGGAGGAGGAGGATAAGATAAGATACTTTGATCCTATCTAGACACTTTGCAAGTACCAACTACAAGATTATTGACTATACAAAGCGCCACCACGCCAGGACGAAGAAGGAGGAGGAGGAGGAGGAGGAGGAGGAGGAGGGAGGAGGAGGAGGAGGAGGAGGAGGAGGAGAGGAGGAGGAGGAGGGAGGAGGAGGAGGAGGAGGAGGAGAGGGTGGAGGAGGAGAAGAAAGAGGGTGGTGGAGGAGGAAGAAAGAGGGTGGTGGAGGAGGAAGAGGTGGAGGAGAAGGAGAGAGTGGTGGAAAAGAAGAGGAAGAGGAGGAGGAATACAAAGGAATACAAAGGAAGAACAGACAGCAACAGTCCTACTGGGCCAAACGAGGCTGTCTGTGTGACTACTTTCTACCACTATAGTTTCTACGTGTTAGAGGTAAAAGAATAGTAACGTTGAAGGCTCCTCCCCACCCACCTCTCCCTCGGGCCGAGGCCGGCAGTAAAAAGTGAGAAAAAAACACCATGCAGTATAGAAAAACTGCCATGGAATTTTATAGGAAAGATTGAAGGAGAGACAGACTCTAAACTAAAGCTAACGCTACAAAAAAAAGAGTTTACGTAGGGCCGAAGTAATGGAGTGTGGCAGTTGATGCTAAGTATTTATCTAGTGGAGGAGGAGGAGAAGGAAGAGGTTGTAAGTGTAAGAGAACGAATTAAATATTGTCAGGTTTTTTTCTCTCTCTCTCTCTCTCTCTCTCTCTCTCTCTCTCTCTCTCTCTCTCTCTCTCTCTCTCTCTCTCTCTCTCTCTCTCTCTCTCTCTCTCTCTCTCTCTCTCTCTCTCTCTCTCTCTCTCTCTCTCTCTCTCTATTCCTACTTACCTATATTTTCCTAACACCTCTCACCCCTCTCCCTCTCCTCTCCCCTCCCCTCCAACTACTACTTTTACTCTCTCCACCCACACCACATTCCTCCTCCCCTCTCTCTCTCTCTCTCTCTCTCTCTCTCTCCTCTCTCTCTCTCTCTCTCTCTAACCAATAACTAACAATCTTTAAATCCGATCTTCATTTTTCCATCACCTTCCTTTGTATCACTTTCCAACTTTACCCTTTAATATTTCCCCCATTTCCCACCATCTCCCCCGCCCCTATCGCCTACACCCCTCCCACATGTCCTTTGCACCCAACAATCCACCCTTGC
>JACEEZ010020027.1:165069-184685 GCA_016584305.1 Chionoecetes opilio
TCACGTGATAAGCATGACACACCCAAATATGTGAAAAACACCTTTTCAACAATGACGTCAACCGTACACAGCCTGGGCGAGGTTCACGGAGTTGAAAGTGAAGACAGAACTACTCGGGGCCTCGGCTGGTATGGACGGACGCTTACGTCGTCTCTTCAACGCCCTAGCTGTACTACCTGACTTGTTGTTTTACCATGCAACGGACTTGTAAAATATACCTGTACATAACTATACTAAGTCCACGACACGTTTCTATAAACAGAGAGACTGTCGTAAGCATTATGCTGCTATTGCTTACGATCTTTTTATTGTTCCTTCTCTTCAGGCTTATGTAAGGTTCAGGAACAATTTCCTATTGGTAACAGTTTTCCTAAGACACATTTTCTCATCTCCCATAAGCTTTAGCTCCACCTTTTTTTAGTTCTTAAATATTTCAACTTCCATCATTGGTTAGATATTTTTCCCGTAAAGGCGTGTCAGACTACAGCTTTTATTGCATTCGCCCATACCTATTTCCACAAGACATGAAGGCGTTTCCCATATTTCCCATAGGCTTCTCAAAACTCCTCCTCCCTATGAGCTACTTAAAACACGCCCACACAAGGTTTCGTCTTCGTACAAAGCTTAGGCCTATATGTTTCATCTGTTCCCACACTCTTTCACGTATTCGTACAAAACTTAGGCCTATATCTCTATATATCTGTTTACTATTTTGGAACCACATTCAGCTCAGTTTCTCTGTGTTTACCTTGACTGTCACTTTTGCATTATCTCCTCATTTATCTTTTCACACGGTCACTTTTCCCTATTGCCTTCTGCTCCCATATGGGCAAAACAAACACGGTCATTTATGCCTCCTTCTCTGATAACAATCTTCCATTCTCGCTTATTGTATTTTCTCTCTCATTTTATTTCCTCTTATTTCTTTCTTTATTTCATCTCTCCTACATATTTCGATCTCTTCTGCATTTGCAGGCGCGTTGCGACAATGCCCTCTTTCTAGGAGCGCGTCCCCGCGCGATTTGTTGATTGATGAGGGTAGGCCAACGGCTGTACATCATCCGGCAAGGGCTCCAGTGGAATGGGCCTGGAAGTCGGGGCTGACTTCCTCCGGCAACCAGAGCCCCTTAAGCGAACCGCACCGTAGAGACCCCCGAACCCCGCGAAGATCCCGACCGGCAATAGTATCCAATTCCAGGCAGACCAGCCCGGCTTAATCAAAGGCGGCGGCTTCATCAGTAGATCCATTTTCTGTATATACGTAGGGAGAGGCCAAGGGTCAGAACCAAAACTGCTGGGGAGGGTCTCATTAGAGGAATTCACGAGAAAATCATGTTCCCAAGACGAGAATGCAAGGACCTCCTACTTCGTACAAACTGGCAACTCTGGCTACATGAGCAGCCCCATCACGTGAATGCCTGGCGGCCTCCTTAACTTGCTTTCCTTGAGCCACATGGGCTGGAGATGGTAGTAGGCTGCGTGCGCATCTGACCACGTGCCACGTACCACGTGCGCATCTGACAATTGTTCAGTAGTTCACTTGGTGAAAATCCACTTGAAGTTGGTGTGCGCCTGTACTGCATTAAGAACTCCTGTAAGGCAGCTTTTGGTGGTAGCGAAAATTTTCTCAGCGCCTGCTTGAAGGTCTGAATCAGGCGTTCCGCAGCACCATTAGTTGCTGGATGATATGGTGCTCCCGTCAAGTGAGTGATGCTTCGTTCCTTGCACCAAGTCTGGAACTCTTCGCTGAGGAAACTCGAAACATTGTCAGTTACCAGCGTGTGTGGATAACCGAAGTGGGCAAAGTCCTGCTCCAGTAGATCAATTGTTGCCTTGGCTGATATAGACTGCGTAGAATGAATGCAGGGATACTTAGAATAAGCATCCGTCACCACCAGCCAGTTGTATCCCATGAAACTGATGGCATGATCGAGGTGTAAACGACTCTATGGCTTTTCTGGCAGCATCCATGGGTGTATTGCTGGCTTCGCAGGTTTATTCTGGTGCTGGGCACATGATGAACAGTTGCGGGAAGTTTTCTCAATATCACGATCAATATTAGGCCAGTATACAGCTGTTCGAGCCAGCTGCTTCATTCCTTGCATCCCTAAGTGTCCGAGATGTAGAAGCTGGAGAACATGATCACAGAGGCTCGCGGGAATCACCACTCTGGAACCATACAGCAGGCATCCGTTGCTTGTTGACAGTGAATCCGTCAGACCTCTAAAATTCTCCACGTTGCTGTTCTTATCTTCCTTCCTCTCTGGTGGCCAATCTTCTCGACAATGCCGCATGATCATTGATACCCCTTTGTCCTTGGCTGACTCCTTCTGCAGTGTCGTCACGTTTGCTAGCTTGATCTGGGTGTTTATCATGTTGATGGCGCAAATCGTGTCCACATCATTGTCACTTTCCTCCCCGTCAAAACAGGAGTCAGTACCGGTAGGTAGGCGACTTAAAGCGTCCGCATTACCGTGGTGGGCAGTTTTCCTATATTCGATGGAATAGTCGTGCTGACTTAACTGTAATGCCCATCGAGCCAGCCTGTTAGCAGCGAGGGCAGGAGTAGCTTTGGTTGGTCCAAACAACGCAAGTAGAGGTTTATGATCAGTTAGTTACCAGCACGAAGTGACGCCCGTAGAGATACTGGTGGAATTTTTTTCAATGCGAAGACGATAGCTAAAGCCTCATTCTGTATTTGGCTGTAATTGCGTTGACACTTTGAGAGAGTCTTAGACACGTTGGCAATCGGTCGCTCACTACCATCAGAATAGCGGTGGAACAGCTCGGCCCCGATCCCGACGTTTGAAGCATCGCATGAAATTCCAATCGGGGTAGACCAAGGAATATAGAGGACAAGGAAGGTGATTCCTGTAGTAAAGTTTCGAAGCAGCGATTGTCACGCCATCTAACCGCGGGATAGTGGTAAAGACAGAGCATGGGAAACATTAGAGAACGTACGGAATCGATGGGGGACTCAAATGCTCATAATATCCCTGCACTTCCTCTATATATTATATATATACTATCCAAAAAATGTATATTTCTTTGAAGGTTATAGGCTATAACCTTCAAAGAAATATAAATATTTTGGATAGTATCTTTGACAAGGAAATAAATTATATAAAGCAAAATATGGTAGCCAAATTTTATTCAAATGTCTATGTACTTTGAGATTTACAAATCATGTAGAACATGATGCAATACTTGATTATGTAACACAAAGCAGAACAGTAAGATCATTATCTTTTACATGCAGCTACATGACAACAGCAACACCTGCCTATTAGACATTGCAATGCATTGCAGGAGATAACACAAGAAGTTAGTTGCATTATACAAGAGATCACAAAAACATCGAACTAATATCATGCATTAATGGCAGCAGTAAAAGACACTGTGATGCATAGCACGAGAAAACACATGAGTTTGTTTGCAAAACATTCTGCACCACATGACAGAAAACACATCAAGAGTTTTATGTTAGAAACCTTGAGCAATGGTGTGGCAACGTTATGCTATACATCATACATGTTGAGACAAAAAGCAACAAAGCAAAAGCTTTTAGCATACATTACAATGGCAAAACAGGCAACAAAAGGTATGTAAACGACATATAACCAATACAAATATAGCAGATTTATAAGCATTAGAGCTACTGCAAGAAATTAAGTGGAAACCATTACTGAATACATGCTGTAACAAACAGCACCAACCTGTTGTTGTCCTGCAGATCTTGAGGGAAAAAAGAGGACAGATACCAATGCCAAAGTATATGAGGTGAACATAAAACAAATAAAATAAATAATAAAATTAAAATAAATTATATACAAAGTTCAAATATACTATTTACAAACAAGTATATAGGGTAAGCAGCATATGTTAGCAGTTAGAATGCATTGCAACAAAGTGGAGGAAACATTATATGCAGGGAGAAATAGAAAAGCAACAGCTAGATACAGTACATGCAGTACCACAGTAGCACAAAGCAAGGCAGATCCTTGCAAGAACACATTATAAAGCAATGACAAAAATATAATAAAATTTAGATGAAACTCTTGTTGACAGCAGGCAAGAAACTCAACAGTTTACCGCGAGGGAAGAGGAAAATGAAGGATGGAAAACACTAAAAAGAACCTCGGTGGACGAGAGATTAACCAGAAGTTAAATTGAAAATAGAGGGAAGAGATACTGAGAAGGAGGATGAATAGAATCATTAATAGAAGGGTACTGGAGTAAGTAATTAGAAAGGACATGGAAGTTAGAGCGAATGGAAAACATTATGATCTACAGTGACAAGAGAGAAATGGAGGAAACAGTACCTAATTGAGCTTGGAGAGGTAGAAAAGGTACTGAAAGTTTTGAAGAACGGCAAGCTGCAGGGACAGATGGACCCATTGGGAGTTTGTTAAATATGGAGGAGAAATGGTAAAACAGGCAATATATAACATATGTGACAGTGCTGGAGCAAGGCTGCGTGCCACAGGACTGGAAAAAGAGCAGAGTGACCCTAATACACAAGGAGGAGAAAAGATAAGGAGGACATAGCCAATTATAGGCCCATAGCTGTCATGAACATACTAGCCAAGGTTTTTGAAATGATTATAAATGAGAAATTGAAATTGTGGATAGAGGAAAACAAGATGTTAGGAGAGGAGCAAAGGTGGGTTCAGGAAAGGCAGAGGTGGAATGGTCAATAATATTGGAGTTAGACAAGGATCTGTCATGTCCCCAACATTATTTAATCTGTATTTAGAGGAACTCATCGTGAGAATCAGGAAGTCCAGTAAAGGAGTAGCAATTGGAGGAGAGAAGTTAGGATGTCTGGCCTATGCTGATGATGTAGTGCTGATGGCAGAAAGTAAGGATGAAATGGAGGAGATTTTACACATAACAAACAAGTACGGAAGGGAATGGACCTGAAGTTTAGTGAAATGAAATGTAAGTCATAGAGTTTAACAGTGAAGGTAGGAGTCAGTGGCTGCTTCAGAATAATGTCCTAGAAGTAGTAGATAAGTACATATGTATAACTAGGATGGAAGTATACAAGGAAGGGATAGGTGGTGAAAAGCAGGGGAAGTTAATGAAGGCAAGGCAAGGAGGATGATAGGCATGATTATAAATGTGGTAACAGTCCTAATACATATGAAGTAGGCAGGAGTTTATGGAAGGGGTGGCTGTACCCTATTGTCTGTATGGGTCAGAAGTGACTCAGTACAGGGAAGGAGACATCATGCACTTGGTAAAGGCTCAGAACACAGTAGGCAGATGGGGTCTAGGAGCTTGTAGGAGCACTGATGTAGAGGCCATAAGGGAGACATGGGATGGAGCACCTTCAGGAAAGGATAATTAAAGGAAAACTGGTGTTCCACAAGAAAATTGAGACTTACTGAAGATAGATGGGCAAAGAAAATATCACAGGAAATAGATCAAGTTCCACCTGGAAGAAGGAACTAGAGATGGAAAAGGAGAGAAATGGAACAAGATGGAGATAAGAGATATCAAAAAGAAAATTGAGAATAATGGGCTTAGTTAAATGGCAGGAGGGAATGGTCAGGAAATCAACGTTGCAGTGGTGCAGGTGGAAACAGAAACCAGGGGGGGGTGACCTGGCATGTAGGAGACTGGGGGAGTAAGTTACTCTACAAAGCAAGAACAAGCACCTTGGAAGTCAACGGAAGGAACAGGGAACTGGAGAACCAGAATTGTACTACAGGGTAGGAGCGAAAGAAACTGTAGAACATGTCATTGTGGAATGCAACAAGTATAGAGTCAGAAGGAAAAGCTTATAGCGTCAATAGTAACAGTCCTAGGCAGAGAGGAGTGGACGGGAGAATAGAGCAGAAAGACCCTGTGTACGGTGTTAGGGCTGTATGGGACAGAAAGGAACTGAAAGTATTGTTAACCTCACCAGTGTTCCTAACGCAGTGCTGGGAGATAAGAACACACAAGAGACAATGATTAGGATGATAATCAAAGGATTGAAAGCTTATGAAATGTCTTTCCCAGTGTGAAATAAACAAGGGTGTTAACAAGTTTTGTTAACGAAGGAGATGAAGTGGAAGAGTACCTATGAAGCGATACTAAGCGACAAAGGTCACAAGAAGAAGATGAATGAGTCCTTTAAAAAAAATCAAGCACCTCCGGGCCAGAAAATTTGCAGCCGTCGCTATCAGCTGGTGTGGTGTTCTAACAGCCTCCCTCCCCATTTGCTGTATTCGCATACGCAGCCTGTAGATGGTGTTTCGTAGGAGGCTTCTTATTGGTGTCCCTGAGAATATGGAAAGTGTTACACATTGTTTACATAAGCATAACTTACTAACATAATTATGTACTATAATGTATATGGATGATTTGCTGATATGTCTAGTATTGAGAAGGAATGAGCTGTGGAGTGGTGATGGTGGTGAAGCACAGAACACTGAAATGGTAAATGATGGACACCTTGAAAAAATGAGTGAAAGTGAGATGACAAGGATATATATGTGTAGAATATATGCTGGGAGTGTGAGAGGATGACCCCCTGATAAATGGGAGGATATAGTGTTGGAGTAGATAGTGTGGAGAAAGAGGAAAGATGCAAGAGTGAGACGACTGGTAGATATATGAAATTAAATATCTTTACAAATATAATATCAAAAAATATCCGTATGATTTTTATAGTCACTTAAAATCTAAAATCATGCATTGTAGAGGAACAGCAAAATAACATTCCTGAAATACTACGACTTTTGGGGCATTTTGAGGCTTGGACATCCTGGTGACCCTCACTCATGTTTGCTGTTCCACCATCTGTTGAAAAAAGTTTGTTGTTAGTTAAATAGCAATAATTGCAAAAATATTTTCATTATGTTCTGCATAGAAATGAGGTGAATTAGCAGTATGGAAGGAATGTAAGATGGTGAATAGGAAGTGGGTAAAGAAGATGAGGAGGACATGTGAGATATGTATAGTGAGGAGAAAGGTTGTTTGACAGTTTTAGGGATAAGAAAAGAAATGACAGTATCAATAATAAACAACACTAGCAACTGGTATTATGCATATTTTAAGAAAGGAAATACTCGATGAGTTTTTACCCTCTACAGCATGTATGTGAGGTGAGGTCACTGGTGCTGCTGGAGGAGGCACCATGGAGGAGGGAAGCAGAGGCTCCTGGCACACACCTGAAAACCACTCATTGTTGATATCTTTCTGAGACTGTATACGGAAATTTGTCGATACAAGGTATAATTACATCTCAGACTATAATTCATAAGTGAGACTAACATCATGCAAATGTTTAACATTATAACTCTCAATACCATCCATTTGCTGTGGCTGTGACTGATGTGGTGGGAGGCTGTGGCTGTGGCTTATGGGTGGGAGGCTGTGGCTGTGGCTTATGTGGTTGGAGGTTGTGGCTAGTACTGGGGTTTAGGCAGCACTCCAACATCAGTGTCAAAACAATCTGTCAAAACAAATATCAGTAATAATCCTGTACATAATTAGACATTGATACTGTACTGCCAATACTAAAGCCATATAATTAAGAGAGAAAATAAAACTTTGTCCAATACACTGATAAGGGCTGGAAGCCATTAATAAGAATAAATACACCCTTAATATAGATGGGTTGATGATAACATAATGCATAGTCTGTACAAACCACTGTGTGCCATATTTCCGTAGTAATGGTAGAGCTGTCCTCCCTTGCGCCACATCTAGCCCAATCTCCGCTGATGCTAATGGCGCTACAGAAAGATATGATCAAAATAAATGTTTGAGAAGGTAACTACGTGCTTACAATACATACAATATATATATATATATATATATATATATATATATATATATTTATTTATATATATATATATATATATTATATACTATATATATATATATATATATATATTATATATATATATATATTTAATCACAACACCAAAGAAGGTTTGTCATGTACGAAACCAACTTTCAACTGAGCTGAGTGTACGAAACGACTATGGTTTCGTATAGGAAAAACTTTTTGGAGTACGAATCTACTGGTGTACGAAACAACTTTTATACGAACTGACTGCACAACTGACCCCACTCGACAATCTAACCTAACCTCCTAACCAAATGTAACCACACCACCTAGCTGGGGGGCTCCGCTCCCCAAGCACCTATATTGTAGGCCAAGAAAAAATAGTCTGTGTCTCTGAAACGACCGCGAACTCTCGTCCAGTATGCATTTAATATAGGCGCCTGATTCAACTGGCGGCCCGAATCAACTGTATCCCGTGTGCACGGTAACGGGCTTATCTAGTTTCTTTTATTTTCGCCAGCACGGTGGCAGGCTTGACTACCTTGAGCCCTTTAGAGTTAGACATGCCCAGTGATAGCTTAAGAGGCAAGGGAGGGAGCGCTCATAAAGGGTAGCTCTTTTTTAAGGATATTTGGTCACTCTGGATTTTCTCTTATTGACTCAAATATCCTTTAAAACGACACTTACATACCTTCTAGCATCTTTCGGGAACAACTGCAGCCTCACTCCAGGGTGTTACGTCTCTTCTTGTCACACACACAGTGACAATAGCGAGAGGCGGCGGGCGGCATTCTTGCGTCTTTGGTGTCAGTAGCCATGTGGGCCTTGTGGGTCTGTTTGTTTACATTCCCTGAAGAGGCGACGGTAGCGCCATCTAAGCGTCAGCAAGTGCATAGGGCAGGGATTTTCTGCTTACATAGGACTCCACCTTCCTTGTCCTCTATATTCCTTGGGGTAGACTGATCAAAGTGGACCAACACAGTATCCGTAGATAGTAGTTCCTTCAGGCTCTGGAAGGAATCTTTCTCTTCTGCACCCCACTTCCATGTAGAATCTTTCCTGGTTGGGCGATGCAGGGGCTCTGTCACGGTAGCCAAATCCGGTAGGAACTTTCCGTAGAATTGTACAGATCCTAGGAAAGATCGAAGGCTCGTAGCATCTGTTGGCGCGGGCATCTTGATGATATCGTCCATTTTGGTTCCCTTAGCAACTCCTCCTGTGGATAACACGTGTCCCAGATACTCGATCTGGGGCTCAGCAAAACTGCACTTCTCGCGACGACAACGTAGTCCATTTGCATCCAGACGGTGAAGTAGACCACGGAGATTCCTTAAGTGCTCCGCTGCATTCGATCCGCTTACCAGTATATCATCCAGATATACTGCAACTCCGGGAAGGTCACTTGTCAGCTGCTCCATTATTTCTTGAAAATATCCTGGTGCAGAAGTAATGCCAAACGGGAGACGCATCTGCACTAGTACTCCTCGATGCGTACTTAGTGCGAGTTTTCGTTGACTGTCAGGACCCAACTTGATTTGGTTATATGCGTCGGCCAAATCTATCTTGGTGAAGCCGTATCCACCTCCCAGCTTGCGCATCAAGTTCTCAGGGCGAGGCATCGGATGACGGTGAGGCTCCAGTTTGGTTGACAGTCACTGAGTAGTCGCCACACACTCGTTTTGGGCTTCACCTGCCCCGGAAGCATAGTCTTTCGCACCGGTACCATGGTGTTCCATAGGCGTTGAATTGTACAGGTTTCCAGACACTCGTGGATATACCTGCATCGTAGGTTCGAGCCAAGTCATTTTGAATAGCAAATAGTACAGACCTTGGTTGCAGAAATCGGTTGGGCATTTTGCTTAAACTGAACTTCCAGTTCGAAGTCTTTCAAGCACCCCAGTTCAGGCTTAAAACAAGCGGGGAAGACATCACACAATCTGAAAGCCTTCTGTAGTGATTTGTCGGGCTGGGTCGTGTTAACTGTGTGACAGATGATTTTTCCTTTCGCTGACTCCCGCGGGGAAATTTAACGACCTTGTCCAACGAGATTCGCATTTCAGCAATGGCGTCCCCTCCCAGCAGGTTAAAAATTAGGGACTGAAGACACTATGAAGGGTATGAGCACTCCTGGTTCGAATCGAGCGACTTTGCAGTATCATGAACTTACCCAAGACGGGCTTTTGTGTGTTTGCTCGCTGATTCATATCGCACAGTAAAGTCTTGCAACGCCGGTTTCCAAGCTGTGTCCATATCTTCGTGGATAGGAATTTTCCCCTCCGGTCCCTGTGTCCAGCTCCACCCGACACTGTAGTCCCTGTATGCGAGGGAACTTCGAGCTTGGGGAGCTTGGCATTCTCCATGGAAACTTGCTGGATGAGCTCATGCTTGGAGAATGTTTCACTTCACCAGTCTTTTCCGCCGCTCTTTTTTCATGCACACAACTTGCAAAATGCCCTTGAACTTGCAGAAGCTGCAAATAGCATCCTTGGAACCTGCATAGGTGAGCTTTGTGCCCAGCTTCCACACCGGTAACACTAACCACCTCCTTACGACTGTCGGCTGACTTGGAGCGCTTGTTTAGTCGCGACTGGAAACTTGGCACGGGTACTCGCGTCAGGCTGGATCTTGTTTCACATGCTTGGCAGAGTGACCATACACAGTTTCTTTCGCAACCTTGGCAGCATCCCCACTTGGTCGCGATCTGGATGGCTCGGGTGAAGTTCAGCTCACACCCCTTGATTTAAAAAAAGGGCCTTTAAAACGGCTTCATTTGTTAACAGAACAAATGAAGCGAGTGCGTAGCGCCTCTTTCTTGTGGGTCCCGGATCGATGAGAAGTCACACGTAGCAGCGTCTTGTCGAATACGTGCGGCCAATTCCTGAATAGTTTCACCTGGCTTATGTTGCATGTCACTCCAGAACTTAAATCGCTCACGAACGATGAACCGTTTAGGGTCGAACTGGTCTTTCATGAAGGCAATAATTTCTTGCATAGTTAGCTCGTTGATATCCTTTGGGGGGTGTCTTTTGGGCAGACAGGTTAGCCAGAAAATTTATACACAGTGGAGGACTGGTTGGTCAGGAAAACTTGTGTTTGTTTCCCTTTTCACACACTGAATTTGCACCCATAAAGGTACAAAATCTCGCCCAGTAGTCCATCCACAGCTCAGCAGTTGAGTCAAATGATGCGTAACTAGGCGTAGCCAATGTAGTGGACACAACTCCTTGTTTAGTGCTGCTGATGGCTTCAATCACGGCTTGCATTTGCTGCTGTTGTTGCTGCTCCATCATCTGTTGCATCTGCTGTTGTTGCTGTTCCCAGCAAAAGCTTCAAGAATTCTCCCATCTCTGCCATACGCTGGTTGACTGTTAGATACTGGAGTCGTAAAACTTTTATCTTAACAGAAATCCCATCCTCGTCGCCAGAAAATCCTGTTGTGTTCTTGCATGAAAGTAAAACTCCAAGTTGACGTGCAGGGATTTTATGTAGTGCAGTAAGACAGTACAGCAGAGTACACGCAGATAAAACAACACTGCGTAATATTAGTGAGGGAATCAACGTCTCACTAGAATACCCGTGGCGAGTAAATCCAAGTATGTACAGTAAGTGTATATCCCGAGTGCGACCAAATAACTGACTCTGCTCGCCCTGTAACCCTATATTTATACATGTAAAATAAAACTACACGAAGTCTCGAAGGGTAGTGGCTGGAACACTGAATGAAAGAAACTGATACCGAAACAAGTCCTAGTTAAATGTAACTACCTATCATAGTTAGTAATTAGAATACCATAACAGTTTGGAAAATGAAGAAAACTGTATATGGTCTTAATGATGTGCTAGAGCCTGGTATGAGACCGTAAAAGACGACCTGGTGAGACTGGGTATGAGACCATCGAAATATGATCCGGCTATGTTTGTGTTCAACGAAGGTGACATCTTAAGAGGGAATAGTGTGTATCCATGTCGATGATTTATGTTGGGGAGGCACAAGGAAACTTGAAGAAAGTGTGATATCAAAATTGCAGAAGGCATTTATGATTGGTGACACTGATTCTGGGCAGTTCAAGTATGTCGGTATTAATTTAAAGCAAGGAAAGGATGGAATAAGCTTAGATCAGGAGAGCTACATCAAATATCTGCATCAAATGGAGATAAGTCAGACGAAGAGCCAAATGAAGGAAATGACATTGAATGAGGAGGAAGTACATTTGTACAGGTCGCTTGTAAGTCAGCTAAACTGGATAGGGACCAGAAAAGACTGATATTCATTTGATGTGTGTTCTTTGAGTACGAGGTTGGGAAATGCACAATGGGAGATTTTATAGAGACTAACAAGGTGATCAAGAGATGTAAAAACAGACCAAAATCAGCATATTCTTCCCAGTGCTAACTGACGATGTATATCTGGAGTGTTACAGTGATGCATCATTTGCAATCTTAGGGGATTACGGTTCTCAGGGTGGATTATATATTTCTAGCTGATGGAAATAGTAAGAGAGTCCATCATGTGGAAATCAAGGAAAATCTGAAGAGTCGGCATGTCAACTTTAGGCTGAAAAAACTGGCATTATTGTAAGGGCTGAGAGTGCCTATACATAGGAAAATTTTTGGAAGACATTGGTATAGGAAAAAGTGTACCTATAAAATGTTTTGTAGATAAAAAGTCACTTGTTGATGCTTTAAGGCCCATGAAGAAAGTGGAGGATAAATAAAACCTTAGAATAAATATGGTTGTTGAAAGAAATGATAGAAAAGCAAGATATTTCGTTAGTGGAGTGGATAGCTACCAATAAGCAAATGGCAAATTGCTTGCCCAAAAAAGGGGCATCACCCCCTGACACTGCTTGAAGCCATTACGAAGTAAGATGGGAAAAAAAAAAAGCAGAAAAAAAAATAGAGGGAATTTGTGGATTAGATAAGTAGGCAGTCATAATTTGGTTGGTACTGTATTATGATGTCTCGGTGTCTCGAAACAGGTGAGCTGCTGACGTGGCAACACTGATGTGGCCAGTCGGGGGAAGGAGCTCTCAGCTTTTTTGGGTAGGAGAGTGGTAGTGTTGAAAAGAAGGTCGGGAGCTCATGTTTGTAGTGACAGTTCAGCAGTGGGTACAAAGGTACAGGAGTATTGACGGATATTTTGTTGTGGAGTGTTCATTAAGGGTATCTGATGCTGTTGTTGGAGGATATTGGGTTTTTCATCGTTTGGTGAGGTTGGCTTTGTCCTGGCAAGTTGTGGTGTTGAGTACTGTCAATTGGAGAGAGTGGAAGCCACAACGAATCAAGGTAACGTGTTGATATTCTTTACATGTATATCTGAATCTACAATTGTGTATTTGTGATGGTGATTGCCAGTAATTATCAGTCGTTTCCCCTGCAACCCTCAAGAAGGTATGGGGAGGGACGGTTGTACTTATGAGGATATCTAGTGCATGATTAATTCATGACAGACTTGTAACTTATGATATGTTATCAGGGTCTGGTCCCTTTGGGACAGTGAGCTGAGCGGAGTGTGGTTGATACCCTGACTTGACCCACGTGTGTGATGGCGGCGATACTTGTGTGTTGCTGAGTGGAGCGGATTTGGTGACCAGCTTGGACACCAGTATATAGAGCTAAGGCTGTTATAGCTCCGTAGATGGGTATAGTACCTAATAACTCACTATAGGAATTTTTGGGCCTGGTTAAGCCCAGATGAGAAATTAGTCTTTTCGGGTACTTTTTTTTATTCGTGCTTTCGGGGGAAACCATAGGAGCTGTGATGTGATACTGATCGTGAGATTATAAAAACCTTGTTAACGAGTTGTTCATTAAGTCCATTTATCCTCATATATTCTCTGAATCTTTAGATTTTTTTCCCCACTTATTGTGGGTGGTGGCAGCGAATCGCCGGGTTTGTGGGGCCTTTCAATTAACAGTAATAGCTAAAAAGGGGGGCACTACATATCTTCTCCCTTATTTAAACCATTCTGTAAGAGTGTGGCCCAGGGTCTAAAAGCCGACAGATACTTGAGAGCTTTTATTGTTGACTAAAGACAGACGCGGAGCCCAAAGACTGAGCCCTGCTGGGGGGAAAAGCATCCACGTTTCCAAAACGGGATGTCCCCGCAACACATAAAATGTTCCTTTAAACTCCAACCCCCCCCTTTCCATTGAAAACAAATCACCCTTGGTATGACACAAAAACACTGTTGCAATCTTAAAAATGAATAGGAATTTAAATTTGGGCTGCTTGGGAGTAGAAAACAATATGACACTAAGGCACATAATCCTGTAGGTATGAGGGGCCTTCCTGGCGCGCTGCGACCTGCCCTGCTGGGGGATGTCGCTGATGTCCTTTTCGGGGATGGGCCCCCCTGCGGCAGGGTCAGGCGCCCGGGTTATCAGGCATGGCGTTTGGGGGCACAAGGTGAGGTCCTTGCACACCTGCAGTGACAAATACAGCTGACGTACACCCTCAGCAAAGTGCAGGGGCTGCCTTGGCTGATAGTGTCCAGCGTGAACTCACACGTCTTGCAGGGCCCAGGACGTTGATACGGGCCCCCGGCGAGATGACTGATATTTGGCGGTGGGGCGCTGGAGCGTCTTCGGGGACAGGCCAAGAGATCCATGAGGTGGCACCCCGCGGACGCACACCTGTGACCCGTGTCAGCCACCGCCAACACCTCGAGCGCGCCCGGGTGAGTCACTGCACGACAACCCACACTCAGGGTGGTGACAGTCCCCCGGAGCCGCCCACCGTGACGCCTCGGTGGTGCTTGGTGGCGCCTCGCGTGTTTGGTACGGCACACGCGCCTGAAGTGGCCCGTCTTCCGCAGTTGGAAGGTGGGCGAGAGGGCTGGACGCTTTTTCTCCCCCCTCCGCACTTGCGGCCACAGTTACGGGCCCGCACTTCGCGGGGCGTTTGTCATTTGAGGCCATGGCTGAGGGGTCTCTCTGTTGGGAGATCCAATGGCCCCCTCCGCCACCTCGGTGGGGAGAGGCTTCCTGTAGCCCCTCCGCTGCCGTCACACGCCTGCCCGCGCCGTGCGCTGCCGCTGTTTTCTCAGCCGGGCTCGAACATCTCACAAATCTTAATAACGTCACTTGCATTGCTACGCAGGACCTCGGTTTTCATGCGAAGGTCGGCCAGCCCCATCACTAACTTCTTTGCTAGCATAAAATCACTAGAGATTACCGGCACAATGGGGGCAACTTGGGGAGGCGGTAGCGGGGGGTTAGGTCTCCGACTGGCGTTTTCGGTGACCCGAGTTCGATCCCCCAAGAAAACCCAAAAACCCTTTCTGCATCGTCGAGTGGCCGTACTTTTTAAAAACTTTCGCAGGGCTGGCGAAAGCGTTTCGCCAGGCGCTCAGTGATTTCTTACTTTTAAAACGCCACGAGCGCTCCGCCAGGCGCTGCTCCGCCAGAACTGGCAAAGGAGAAGTATTGGGAAAAGCCTGGCGAACGTGAGTTTGGTGGAGACGTCCCTCTCACCGGGCGATCAACATTTTTTGCATTCAGTTTATACTTTTACAATACTATAAGCATTTCATGAGATAGGAAACCTATTGCGACGGTAAATATGTGTATGGCAAGTTCTTTCATGGAAAATAAGTCATGTATGTTATTTTCAAAAAAACCATCGAGGTTCAACGCAGTGACAGACCAGGGCACTCCACCCCCCCGAAAGGGGAGTGTATTTTGCCTTTTCGTCCAATATATATTGGTTTAAGGACCCTATTGCACAATATAATGTATACATTGGATGTTTTGGTGATGGCAAACTTTACATTGAGCATATCAGAGGGCCTCTCACCCTCATAATAATTTCAGTGGGACGTGACTATGGTATCATTGTGCTCCCGCCAAATAAAATATTTATTTCTGTTGTTATATCAGATAGAATTGAATTGTTTATTTGTACAATATCAGGTTATGTTTTTGGTGATGGCTCTTTACATTGAGCTATGTCAGAGGCCTCTGACCCTCATACATTACACGTGAGACGTGCTTTTAATAGTGTGCTCCCGACACTGTAAATTAGTTTTATTGGTAAATTTTTACACTGGACCAGAATTCTCTTTCACCTTTGGGAGTATGGTTCTGTTTTCCTAATAGATTCTGAGAAAACATTTCTTTAATGAGTTTCCGTCGAAATCATACTTTCGGAGATATAAGATGCTTTTAGTAGGAGGGGAGATGTATAGGAGAGGGTGCAGTCAGTTGTTCACAAGTTGTTTCGTACACCAGTAGATTAGTAGACCAAAAAGTTGTTTCGTAGTCTATATGAAAAACCCTAGTGTCTCGTACACTCAGCGCAGAGTTGAACTTTACACTAGAGTTACGAAACGGGCATCACGTATACGCAAAAATCAAAATCAGGTACGAAACAACTAACAAAACCGTGTACGAAACTCCCTGTAAACATATAGGAGATATGAAAATTAACTAACCTAACCCTACTGTTACAGGGAGTTTCGTACCCAGGTTTTGTTAGTTTTTTCGAACACTGATTTTGAGTTTTGCGTAATACGTGATGTTCGTTTCGAACTCTTAAATAGTAAAGTTCAACTCTGAGCTGGGGTGTACGAAACGACTATGGTTTTCATAAAAGACTACGAAACAACTTTTTGGTTGTACGAATCTACTGGTGTACGAAATGACTTTTGAACGAATTGACGCATCCCCTCCCATACACTCCCCTTCCTAGGGGAGTGTATACACTCACTAACCTAACCCCAGTTTTAACCTAACTAAAATCAAATCCTCATTAAAAAGTGTCCGCGGCAAGGGAAAAAATAGAGGCGATGCAGGTCACAAGAGGAAGTAGAGGGAGGTGCACATAAACACTTGTCTCTCCGCCCGAAAAATAGGATGTTATATTATATCTCCACAAGTAATTATTTTCGATGGAAGCTCAATGAGAGAAGTTTCCGCGGAATACCAATAAGGGAAACAAACCTGCTCCCAATTGTGTAGGGAATTCTGGTCTAGTGTAAAATATTATACCTTTTTTATTTGGTTAATCAGATGAAAATTGAAGAGTTACAACTTTGTTACAATTAGAAGGGTAAATAAGCAGTTTCAATCAATACTCACTATTGAACAAACCCTACTGATATAACTAGGGGTCTGTGGCCCCCCGGACCCCCCTTGCTAGTTCACTAACCTAACTAAATTTTCATTTTTGCGCATTACTGTTTTGAGGACGAAACTTTGTCTTTAATAGTTTAAAAATATGTTTGAATTATCTGATACTTATTTTTGGGTGATTTATTTTCTCTGATTTAAAATCACTTACAGTATATTTAAATGAATGTTAGATTTTTATAGCTTCATATATTATTTTCCAGATTTTGGACGCACTGCTAGATTTTGAAGATATAGAAGTGAATCCAGCCAAAGCAGGGGAATGGACAGATTGCCAATACAAACTGGAAAGACAGAAAGACAGCCTAGATTTGTTCCTGAGCGAGACTGAGTTGGTTGGTAATAAAACATACTGAAAACATTTCCAAATGTTAATATCACAGCCTATATATTGTTTTGTCTTTGTACTTGTTAAGTGGTGGGAAAGAGATTAAATTATTAATATCACAATTGCCTTTGGAAGTATGATTGATTGTAGCATGTTAGGTTAAGTGGTGAACTATATTTAATGATTTATATCCACTGCTGGAAGTATCTGATAGTGTGTAGCAGGCTAGGTTAAGTGGTGAACTATATTTAATGATTTATATCACTACTGGAAGTATCTGATAGTGTGTAGCATGTTAGGTTAAGTGGTTAACTATATTTAATGATTTATATCACTGCCGGAAAGTACTGATAGTGTGTAGCATGTTAGGTTAAGTGGTGAAAATATATTTAATGATTTATATCATGTGGAAGTATTGATAGGTGTAGCAGGTTAGGTTAAGGGTGAACTATATTAATGATTATACACTGCTGGAAGTATCTGATAGTGTGTAACAGGTTAGGTTAAGTGGTGAACTATATTTAATGATTTATATCATCATATCTTTTTTAAAATTTTGGAAGTGGGCATTCACTGATTTCGAGGTCGAAACTTAGTTTTCCTGAATAGTTTGATGTGTTTTGAATGAATCGGACTCGTTTTGTCGGAAATAAATGTTTTTTTACAGGTGTGGGGGTGCCCGCCCCGCCCCCCAAACCTTTTGCTCCGCTTCGCACTGCCATAGTATTGATAATTTCTTTTTTTCTTGATATCTGCTACTAAAAACCAAACCCCAAACCCCTAACCTAAAATTTAAATTTTAAACCTAACTTAACAGTTTATGCTGAAATAACGTAGATTTTTGGTAGTACATGTAACACCAAATTTTTATTCCAATTGCACCATGGGAAATGGGGTTCAAAATATTAAAAATGAATAATTCTACACGATGATGTTTGTTTGTTTGTTTGTTGTTCAGAGGTAATTCCTCAGAGCCGTAGTGATCTACCGCTGCAGCAATTAGTGTTTGGGCCCAAGCCACCACCCCGAGAGGGGGGTCACAAACCCCCGGCTAACACCCGGTACCCATTCACTGCTGGGTGGACAGGGGCTCGGGTTTAAGGAAACAACCCATCTGTTTCCGCTCTGCCCAGGGATCGAACCCGGGTTGTGAACCGAGCGTGTTCCCTTACACCACGGAAATAAACCCCTGTGTGTGTATATGGGGTGTGTTGTGTGTGTGTGTGGTGTTTGGGGTGTGTGGTGTGTGTGTGGACTGTGTATGTGTTGGGGTGTGTGTGTGTGTTTTACCAAATGTGGTTCAGATTTCATATTTGTTTAATTGAAACTTTTTCACCCATATTTACATTACATTGGTACTAATTTGTGGCATATTATGGTACATTGAAAGTAACAGTGTTCGAGCAAATAAGAAATGTCCAATAAGTTAATAACACGGAATAACACGCTCGGCGATGCCCCCCGCATCACCTCCATGGGCCATTACCGCAGTGACTCTTCCCCCCAGCCCTGGATACAGCAAAAATTCCCGTGTCCTGGATGTCACCCTCACCTGCCTCCGCTGGGGCACACGACACCCACAGCTCACCTGCATCGTCTTGTCTGTCCCCTGACCCGACTGCCCCTGGTGCAGGAACGTCTCTGAGGACTATTGAAACTTTCTGCTGCAGTGCCCGCGCTTCCACTCCACCGGGTAGTGCTACAGTCTCAACTCCCCGCCCTGAACGTCAAACACTTTGACCTGCCCAAATGCTGGCGGCGGCTGGCGTCCACCCCTCCGGAAAAACGCCGTCATCCGCCTAGCCTGTGCCTTCCTGAGGGGGGACAGGTCAACTACCACGCCCGTGATATCATCATAGGACATCACCAGGGCTCATAGTTTTCCCCAAGGGGTCCTTTCAGCCCTAAAACAAGAACAAGAACAAGAAATGTCCAGCATTCAGATTTTCATTGAAAACATATTTTTTCCTCTGGGGTGCGGGGCCTAGGCCATAGTTTACTCGGTCCCCCCCCCAAATTGTCAATGGCCGACGCACAGGAAACTTTATTTTAGGGGGGTCTATGCTGTACTGTGGTCTGTGGTAGCCCGGGGGCACACTAGCCTGTGTCCGGGATAACGGGTTCTCACCCCCCCCAGGCTTAAGGACTAATGCCACGGAGATGAAACCGCATGCCACGCGCAGCTAAGGTATGCTCCTATCTTTTACCTTACCTTACATTGCTGTACGGTAGGGGTTAATAATTTTAAAAAAAGAAATGGCCGACGCTATAAGAAACTTTTTTATGGGGGTGGGGGCGATGCTGTAGAGGTTAATAATTGTCTGAAAGAAATGGAAAAAAAAAAAGGTAAAAAACACGGAAAAAAACGGG
>JACEEZ010020028.1:9078-56578 GCA_016584305.1 Chionoecetes opilio
CAGGCGTTTTGAAGCCAAATTCATGTTTCTTCCCTGTTAGTTTACGTCTTTCATTTTTTTTTCCTCCACCCCCCCTGGAATTAACCAAAACCAGCTGATGAGAGTCGCTAGGTCGTGAAGCAGGACGTTAGCGTCTCTGAATGTGGCCCCTGGCGAACGCCAGGGTTGGCGGACGTGAGTGTTCGCCAGCGCTAACCTTCTCCTATTCTCGCTCGACTCGGCGAAATAGCGCAGGAAATCGCGGGAAATTCAAGTTTGTTTACATCTACAGTCGACACCATTGCTACGAGTGACGATGCTGGCTCTCTTAAGGTAATATAAGTAAATGATTAGTACTGGGATAGGATAAACTAATATTCCCAGTGGTTAATAAACATTTCACTTAAATAATTAGCACCTTAATTTGGAGCGCGGTCATTGGTTGCCGCCCATTAGATTCTAGGCCACCTGACATCATACACGTGTCATAGGTATTGGTAGCGGGGGTCTCGCCCACCTTGGAGGATCAGTACACCCAGACCCTCCGTGAGGATAACATCAATCTAATATACGTGCTTGCTTGTCTACAAGTACAGTACCATTCCAGTTCCTGTGAGAGTAACATCTCTTTGATCTTATCTGATTACATTGATAAGAATTGTATATAGACTCTTTGTACATATAGTTTAAATCAAAGGACATGTGTTAAGAATACAACACTGATAACAATTGCGCGTCAAGTAACTTGGTGTGAAAGCCCTTCTGACGCCGTAACGAAACACTCGCCTCCGCCCCTCCGCTTCTGTATTTCACGGGCGGCCTCGATCCCGGCGACCACATCGGATCACAAGACCATTGCAGTATTAATACAAGACCTACAGCCGTTTTCAACCCACTATCTACCGATAAGTATCCAAGTTAGTTAATTAGCTGGGATGGTGTGTCGGGAGATAGACAAGGGTTTGATGTTAGGTAAGACAAAAAAAACTCAGATTAAACATGTATGTGACATAAATTCCCACATTGGTGCCCCGAGTGAGGAATATTGATGATCATGTGATTCAAAGTGGTTGTTAATTGTGACGTAGTTATGAGCCTACCACACTCGCTGGTTATGAGGCTGGAGGCGGGGGTTTTCGCGGCGTCAAAAATGACTCAGCTGTTCAACTACCATATGCCAACACCCTGTGGTAGTAGATAGCATCAGAGGTTACGTACTAGTTAGTTGTAATAACTAAAGTGGGGGCTGGCCATAGGCCTGGTTATGCGCCTTGTTGGGCCCAGCCAGCAGCTCTTCCCGAAACTTATAATATAATTAATTATCAACTAACAATGTTTTTAGTAACGTAATCTTGCATTTAATATTTCATTTGAGTTAATCAATTAAAATCATGACGGAAGGGACTAAATCATTAGCTGCTAAATTAGGTTGGCTGACACGATTATATAATACGTGTGATGAAGCAGCTGGGACTAACCCTATAGACTATAATAGTTTAAACTCAGGTCTGCTAATGCTAAAAAGTAAATGGGAAAAATATGAGACGGCTTACTGCATATATGAAGTTAAATTAAAACAAGCTGGGGATAAAGAAATTATTCAAATATGTGTTATCAATCATGAACACGAATATCAAAGATATATCGATAAAGTAATTGAATATGAGGGGTTACTGGAGTGTGCTCATATTCCATCAACAGCTATAGCTTCTTTAACCCAAAGTTTGCAAGGTATCATGCAAGAACCCCCCACAAGGAGATAACGATTATTACGCCTGAAGGTAATCAGCTATATCAGCCACCCTCAGAGTTTAAGGATCCCTCGTTAGTGGGTAGTTATCCTGCGCCTGTTACGCAAATCAAAAAAGCCTGTAATTAAGATTCAAAATTCTCAGCCTACCAGTAAACACTTAGACCTACTCAATAATGGATACAATCCCTACATCAAGGGCGACTTCTAGGAAGTACGAATAATAAATTGTGTCTTATGTGAGGGGAAACATACGCCCTCCACATGTAATATCTATTCAGATTGTTACACGAGGGTTGAAAGGTTAATGCGCCTTGGTATTTGCCTAACCTGTCTCCGTGGTAAACATGCTTCAAATGCTTGCCCTATAAACTTAAGAACTTGTAGGAAATGTAAACAATCTGTTCATAACATCGCTCTTTGTCCTAACAGTGATAATAACTCAGACCCTACAGTAGTTAAAATGGCAGTCACTAATAAGAGTAGTTCAGCAACTGTTCCAACTGCCGAGTTGAAGGTGTGCCATAATGGTAATGCAGTCATAGTAATGACAATGTTTGACAGTGGTGCACAAAGATCCTTCATAAGCAGAGAAATAGTTGAATTATTACAACTACCCATAATTAATAAAGTGAACATAGCCATATCAGGTTTTCTCGCCAATAATGAGGCTCAAACCTATGACATAGTTCAACCCCTAGTCCAATTAGGAAGATATAAATGTAGGGTAGCTGCTGTAGTAGTAAATAATATTGGTATTAGTTTAACTGTTAATGGACTAAAGGACACAGCTGAAATGCTGAGGGATAATGGTGTTAAACTAGTTAGTAATACCTTCAAAGACGTTGACGGACCTTTCCAATGAATAATAGGAGCCGATTATTTTGGGCGTTACCTAAGGAAGGTCATCAAAATACATAACGTCTCAATGTTCACTAGTGCTGGTGGTAAGGTAATAATGGGACCCATCCCACATACCCATACTGTCGAACAGGAGAGTATTCCTAGTCATGCACAACCCCTATTAATTACCAGAATAGGAACCACTTTCTTGCCCACACCAATAAGGAGGTTTTAGAGGAAAGTGGTATTCCAGTTCATAATCAATACATCGCCACTAATGAAAATCTTAATAATAATGTGTCGCGAGGAGATAGCAACCTCAAATTGAATACAGGATTATGGTTTAATTAAAGGCCCTACCTGGCTGAAAGAGTGTAATAATAATCCTAATATGGTTTCCACTCAGTCAGACATATCTGAAGATATAATAAGGGAACCTGAATTGCTCCCATATCCTGTGATAGACATAGAAAGGTTTTCCTTATTGAGCAATACTCCCTGCAAGGTTAATATTCCCTGCAGGGTTAATACTCCCTGCAAGGTTAATACTCCCTGCAAGGTTAATATTCCCTGCAAGGTTAACAAAAGCGATAGCTCTGATCCTTTGAAGTTTTGTATCAGAACAATACAGAAGCAGGTATTTCCTGAGGAATTTCAGCTATTGGCTTCAGCCAGCCCCCATAGGAACCCAAAATTTACCATATTGGGTCTGTTCCTTGATCATGAGGGTATTAGGTGTCGAGGTCGAAATTTTCAAGCTGATCTTCCAAATAAAACCTGCCATCCCATACTAATTCCCAAACGCCATCATCTTACTAAATTGTTGGTGGAAGAATATCATACGAACTCATCACATGGTGGAATGGCTACAATATTAGCCGATATCAGGTGTAATTTTTGGATAAATCATGGTAGACAAGCAGTCAAATATTACCTCAAATCTCTCATTAAATATAATAGATCTGATTGTAGACTAGTCTCCTATCTAGGTCCCCCTGAACTTCCCACTGATAAAGAGATCATAAAACCATTTGAGGTCAATGGTGATGACTATACTGGGGATACTATAACATCAGGAGATAACTCTCCCCCCGATCAAGTATATGTCAGCATATTCACTGGTACCTCTATCAAGACTATTAATTTTAAAATAGCTAAAGACCAGTGCCGAAATCACTTTTGAAATGTTCCGGCGCTATGTGGCCTGGGGTGATGTCATATGAAGCGTAACTTCAGTTTTCACCGGCCCCCAGTGTGGAAATTATGCATAAACCACCCTCTCATAATTGGTAGAGTGGTGGTTTTGTTCCCCCCCCCCCTTGTGAGCGAGGTATTTTCCACTCGTTATAGGGGAAGTGTGAGTAGGAATGTATATATAATTATAATGGTAATGGGTAATATTAAGGTAATATAAGTAAATGATTAGTACTGAGATAGGATAAATTAATATTCCCAGTGGTTAATAAACATTGCACTTAAATAATTAGCACCTTGATTTGGAGCGCGGTCATTGGTTGCCGCCCATTAGATTATAGGCCACCTGACATCATACACGTGTCATAGGTACTGGTAGCGGGGGTCTCGCCCACCTTGGAGAATCAGTACACCCCGACCCTCCCTGAGGATAACATCAATCTAATATACGTGCTTGCTTGTTTACAAGTACAGTATCATTCCAGTTCCCGTGAGAGTAACATCTCTTTGATCTTATCTGATTACATTGATAAGAATTGTATATAGACTCTTTGTACATATAGTTTAAATCAAAGGACATGTGTTAAGAATACAACACTGATAACAATTGCGCGTCAAGTAACTTGGTGTGAAAGTCCTTCTGACGCCGTAACGAAACACTCGCCTCCGCCCCTCCGCTTCTGTATTTCACGGGCGGCCTCGATCCCCGGGGACCACATCGGATCACAAGACCATTGCACTATTAATACAAGACCTACAGCCGTTTTCAACCCACTATCCACCGATAAGTATCCTAGTTAGTTAATTAGCTGGGATGATGTGTCGGGAGATAGACAAGGGTTTGATGTTAGGTAAGAGAAACTCAGTTTAAACATGTATGTTACATAAATTCCCACATGTGGTGTATGTGTGTGTGTGTGCGTAGATGTGTGTGTGTGTGTGTGTGTGTGTGTGTGTGTGTGTGTTATCACAGGGTTACGTTATGGGTAATTTAAGTGAAAAAAAAGTGATGGACAAGAAAAACAATTAGCAGAGTCCTCCACATATCCTTGCGAGGGAAGGGCTTTTCAACAGAATTTATGAAATCATTATATACATACTTATAAAACACACACACACACACACACACACACCCACACACACACACAACACACACACCAAAACACACACACACACACACACACACATACACACACACATACACATACACACACACACACACACACACACACACACACACACACACACACACACACACACACACACACACACACACATATGATGATAATTTTCTTAATATTGCCAACGAGTATTCTCACAGTGTCGATAAAAGTAAATAGTAGAGCAGATACCAGAAGAATTGTGCACAAAGTGATAAAAGCATGAAATCCATCACATTATATCTTAAGACCCAAGTGATCATTTTCACATAGGGAACCACGTTGAGGGTCTCCTCCGGTGACCTTGGGTGACCTTCAAATTCTAGGTCAAGGACAAACATTATTTTAGGTGAAAAAATGTCTATCATGGCTATTATCTTTTATATAACCTTGGTAACATATTAAAAAACACCTAGGCATCTTAAGGTTGTAATTATCTAGGTGACATTGAGTGATCTTTAAAGGTCAAGGTCAAGGTCATACTGATATTCAATGTATGTATTAACTGCTCTAGGGAAGGAATTTTGGAAATACATGGAGATATGGAGATATGGAGATAAAATGCAATATTGTATTTGGTGCTTTACAGTGACCTTGAAGGGTTAATGTCAACTACCAAGGATCACATTTTTTTTTTTTTTTTTTTTTTTTTACCTTGAAACCTATAGCGCCAGTAGGCTATTTATCTAATGGAGGAACGGGATGGTTGGCCCTCCGCCTGTTGGTTGGCGCAGGCTGGATTTTTATAGTGACACCTGTCTAGTACCTGTTGTCCCATCGCCACACTAACACCTTGCCCTTTAACTATAGCAAACAGCTGTCATGGCAGTGGTCAATAGTGGTTGGTGTGCAGAGAGAACCCAACATAGTGTTCAGTTCGATTACTGGCTGAAAGTCCTGGTGCTGGAGATCCTGCTACTTCGCTTCATCAGGTCACTGCGTGAAGGAAACTTCAGCCTAGAGACTCTTGCCAAAATCACCCCAGGGATGTTTGCCCTTGATAGGACGAACTATGCTCGATGGCTGTCTGTGCATGTTCGTGAAATGGCGTCCCTAGGAAGAATGCACCCAACAGTCATGATGGAGTTTGCCGCAGGAAAGTTCCCTGTCCACAAGACATCTAACAAGTTCTCAACCATTGCAATTGACCACTGCCATGAACAGCTGAATGCTATAGTTAAAGGGCAAGGTGGAGCTGTTGGACTAACACAGGATCCTGCAGCTTTGAGACGCTGGATGGTGGCAGGCGCTGAGGTAGCCAGGGTTCTGACAGAGTTTGAAGAGATCACTGCTGTCACTGAAGCACAGGAGCACCATGACGAGAGGGCAGACAGACCCAAAGAACAGTATCCAAGAGTGCAGTCTGCATTCCTGCATGGGGTACAAGTCACTCACAGCAGTATTTCAAGAGTATGGGAACCCATTCACGGTAGAGAGCAATGACCCCCTGGTTTGGACACCAAGGAAGTCATGGAGGAAACCAGTGGTAGCTGCAGTTAGAAAGGATGAAATGCTGGACCAGGAACAATATAACCAGTTCGTCGAGGAGAGGCTGTTCACTGCAAAAAAAACCCCTCAGAGATGTCATAACAAATAACAAACTACCTCTATTCAGTACTCCGTAAAAAAAGTCACCATCAAAAAGAAAATTGTAGCTGGACTCATTACAAAATGACTGCAATCTGTTTTCCAGACTCTATGTTGCCGGTCAAAACAGAGACGGTGATCTGGATTGGTTCTTCACACATGAGAACAGTGCAGCCCCACCATCACTGTCACAGGCAGGCATGCTCCGACCTGCAAATAAGGCAGCTCTCTTGAAATGCTTGCAACATGGAGACAGTACTACCTCTGACAATGCCCCTTCGTCGATGTCAAAGTGTTGGATGGTCCAGCAGTGGTGCAGATGCTCAACTCTGGCATAGCAAGCACTTTCCAGGACTATGCTGAGCAAGTGTTTGTTCCCACATAGCTCGCAGCTACAGACCTGCAGCCGAATAGACATACATTGTGATGCATATATCCCAAGGAGCCTGAAAGCTTTTACAAGAGAAACAAGAGGCTTGGGCACCCGGCGAAGAGTTCAGCCTTCAGCAAGGCTCCCGAAGAAATGGAAAGATTTTCTGCGTGTGGATGAGAACAAGAAAGAACTCTTCACATTTCTGTCAAAGCAAATAGTGATACTTGCAGCAGTAGAGGGAAAAGAAGAGTATGCCACTCAAGCAGAGTCAGTTGTGTGCTCAGTAACAACGGCAGATCTAGCAGGCCTGGCCCCATGCTCCGATGAAGAAGCAGACAGCCGCATCTTCGTACATGTGGCAGATGCTATCAGAAAGGGGTGTACCAAGGTAGCTATCCGGACAGTGTATACATATGTAGTGGCCATCGCAGTAGCCCATGTGGATGTCCTCAAACCTGAGGAGATGTGGGTGGCATTTGGAACAGGCTCAAATTTCCGGTTTATGACCGTTCATGAGATCGCTCATGCAATGGGGCCTCAGAGGTCTGCTGTGCTACCTCTCTTTCACGCATTCACAGGTTGTGACACAGTCTGGCATTCAGTGGAATAGGAAAGAAGACAGCTTGGGATACGTGGAACGTCTACCCCGAGGTTACTGAAGCCTATCAGGAGCTGAGCAACACACAGAACATTGCTGAGAAAGGAGAGTCCCTTATCGAGAGATTTGTCATCCTTATGTATAACAGGACAAGTGACCTACTTGACATCAACGCAGCAGGGAAAGAGATGTTCAACAAGAAATCAAAGACTATACAGAACATTCCTCCCACAAAGGCAGCTCTACAGGAACACACCAAGCGTGCCAGTCTGCAAGGTCAAATCAGGATCAAAGCCACTGATCGTTTACAGCAGCTGCCAGATACAGGGGACTGTGGTTGGATAAAGGAAAAAGATGGATGAAAGCCACGTTGGTCAAGACTTCCCCAGGCATCAAATTCCTGCTATAAACTGATTCCCTGTAGCTGCAAGACATCCTGCCCTAGGCGATGTAGATGTTTCAAAGCAGAACTAAGATGCACTGCCCTGTGTGCATGTTCAGGGGATTGTTATGACAACTGAAAACTTACACTACAGCTTCGGTGGTAGACTTCGGTGTTAGTGTGGCGATGGGAAAACAGGTACTAGCAGCGTGTGCCTACAAACTGAGGGTAGACCATCATAGAATACGGACCTTCACCTATAATATCACAGGTGTCACTATAAAAATCCAGCCTGCGCCAACCAACAGACGGAGGGGCCAACCATTACGTTCCTCCATAAGATAAATAGCTTACTGGCGCTATAGGCTTCAAGGTAAAAATAAAAATAAATAAATAAATAAACTGTGATCTTGGTAGTTGACATTAACCCTTCAAGATCACTGTAGAGCACCAAATACAATTATGCATTTTATCTCCATATCTTCATATCTCCATGTATAGCCAAAATTCCTTCCCTAAAGCAGTTAATACATACATTGAATATCAGTATGACCTTGACCTTGACCTTTAAAGATCACTCAAGGTCACCTGGATAATTACAACCTTAAGATACCTAGGTGTTTTTTAATATGTTACCAAGGTTATATAAAAGATAATAGCCATGATAGACATTTTTTCACCTAAAATAATGTTTGTCCTTGACCTAGAATTTGAATGTCACCCAAGGTCACCGGAGGAGACCTTCAAGGTGGTTCCCTATCTGAAAATGATCACTTGGGTCTGAACATATAATGTGGGAGATTTCATGCTTTTATCACTTTGTGCACAATTCTTCTGGTATCTGCGTTTAACGGCTGTACTAAAAAGGGATTATCTGCATAACTCTTCTAATTTGTCTATGTACCTATTCCCCTGTAATTAGTTTGAAATCAAAGCCTACATCAATTCCTGCAAATACAATGCAACTGGATATGATGATATTCCTGCAGCCGTAATAAAACAAGCTCATGGTTATATAACACTTCCTCTTACTCACATAATCAATGTATCTTTTAGTCATGGTGTTTTCCCTGATAAGTTGAAAATAGCTAAAGCAATTCCTATTCACAAGTCTGGTGGTAAAGATGAAATAAAAAATTACTGATTAATCTCCATTTTACCATCAATTAGCAAAATCTTTGAAAAAGCAATTCCTTACCGGCTCTGTAATTTTTTAGAAAATAATAATGTATTATCTGACTGCCAATATGGCTTTAGGAAAAATAGGTCCACAGAATCTGCTCTTCTACATTTTGTCATAATAGGTGAGTATTCCAACTGGAAACAACACATTTCTCATGTTTTTTGTTAGTATATCTAAGATTTGTGGTGTCTTGTATCGCATGCGTTATAAACTCACAACTGAAGCAATGTCAACCATATACACGTATTATACACTTTACTATTTCAAAATGATGTATTGCGTATCAATTTGTGGTTGCACTTGGCTATCATTTCTAGACACTGAGTTCAAGGCTCAGAAGACAATTCTACGCGTTCTAACTTTCAAGAAAATAATTTGATGCAACAATTTATTTTTATTTTAAAATATATCAAAAGTCACTTTTATCCAGAAATACTTCACGTTGATCACTATATTTAATTCTATAAAAAAATGATTACATTTTCCAGGTACAAGATCATGCTAATAATACCAGAAGAAATCAAATTAATTTAATACGTCCTCCACTTAGAACAACCCTATACAATAATTATAGCATGTGTCCTCAGGTGTGAAACTTCTGACCTAGTCTAGTAAGAATCAATATCAATGTTTGTACCGTTAACAGCTTCAAGTATAGAATAAAAAAGAACTTTTGCATTCACAAACACAATGAAAGAATACATATGATTTCTGAGCTCTTTTTGTTGCACATATGATGTAATCATATTGCAAGGGTCTACTTGTATACTTTATGTTAATATTTGGATAATTCAAGAAAATATCAATGATTATGTTGTGTAGGTGTACATTGTGTGTGGTTGAGTGTGTAAGTAAGTAAAGTAAGTAAACGTTTATTGCTAATAATAAGACAAATGTTGTAATATATACAAATGTCATAAACATTAGCCACGGTCCGTCGAGCCGAAGCTCCATGACGGACATATATTTTTACTGTATTGTTAGAGGGCGTGGAAACTTAAGACTAGCTAAATTATTATTTGCCTAAATGAAGATACATACATAGAAAAATTTATCCAAACTGAGTAAAACTACATTCGATAATGACACGGGTAATAAAAGGAATTACAGTATAGCAAAATACAAATAATTGTAATAATAATAATAATAATAATAATAATAATAATAATAATAATAATAATAATAATAATAATAATAATAATAATAATAAACAATATAGATGAAATAAAAATAATAATAAAAATAATAATGATAGATTGAGCAGATAAACTAAATAAAATATTTATACTTGTAGTATAAAAACAATTACATATTTAGTTGTTAAAGTAAATACTTCTAAATTTCTCTCTTATATCTAACTAAATTGGTAGTTGTGAGGAGAACGGTTTTATCAAGAGGCATATCATTAAACAGTTTCGGACCAAAACTGATAACACTGTTTTTCAATAATGTTGTTCTGAATATTGGACAAATAAGGTTAATATTATTACTCCTTGTGTGGGTAACATTTTCAACTAATTTAAATATTGTATTTTGTCCTTGACTTTTGAATATTAATAATAATGTAAACTATTTGTGACTAACAGGGAATTTTAAACTAAATGTTTCAGAGAATACTATTGCTGTTGAATCAAACTTTTTAAAGAAGAATATACACCGATTTTTTTTATTTAATGCTATTGATAATTTACTTTAAAAAGAGGGCCATGTGCATGCCCATATAGAAACAAAAGATATGAGGTGTGAGTAACAAAGAGTATAATAAATGCTGATCATTGCCTCTGTAGTTAGGTTATGGCGGACTCTGTATAGAATGCCAGTTATCTTAGAAAGTTTCAAACATGTTTGATCAATGTGATACTTCCAATTTAAGATTTTTTCAATCGTGACACCAAGAAATTTTGCATAATTGACTTGTTCTATAATTTCGCCATCTACTAATATTGGAGGGATGCAGTTTTTCACAGACCTATTTTGAAATAGAATATAATTTGTTTTTGAAATAGTAAGTTTTAATTCATTTGATTGAATCCATGATTTTACATTGTTTAGCTCTGGCATTAAATTTGTGTATAGTGAATCTAAATTTTTGTCCTTGAGTAAAAGTGTTGTGTCATCAGCATAAATCAGAAAAGAAAATTTTGTGCTAGCATTTACAATGTCATTAATATATATAAAAATAAGAATCGGACCTATAACAGAGCCTTGTGGTACACCTTTATATATGGATTCAAATGGAGAGTAAATCTGATTACAAAATACACTCTGTTTTCTGTCACTGAGGTAACTCTGAAATAATTTCAATGGTACACCTCTTATTCCTAAGTGTTCTAATTTGTGAAGTAAAATTTTGTGATCTAGTGTATTCATCTAGTTGTATTCATTTAGTTGTATTTTACAGGGCCTGAGCAACGCTCGTATGGCCCCGTCTCCATATCAACATTTATATTATCCCTAGTGCTTAGTTTTGGCCAAAGCCAGTACCCCGGTGAGCAGGTTACAAACCCCGGCTAACACCCGATACCCATTCACTGCCGGGTGGACAGGGGCTCGGGTTTTAAGGAAATAGCCCATCTGTTTCCGCTCTGCCCGGGGATCGAACCCGAGACTTCTTGGTTGTGAACCGAACGTGCTTCCCCTACACTACGGAGTACCCTGTGAGTGTGTGTGTGTGTGTGTGTGTGTGTGTGTGTGTGTGTGTGTGTGTGTGTGTGTGTGTGTGTGAGTGTGTGTGTGTGTGGGTTAATCTATTTTATATGTGGGAATGTTTTTACTATATGCTCGTATTTTTTTTTTTTTTTTTTTTTTTTACATCACAAAGGACTGGCCAAGGGCATAACAAAAATGGGTAACACAAAGCCCGTTTAGTTGCCAGCTCCTATAAAGAAGACAGTAAGAGAATAAAATAAAAAAAGAGGGCTGAGGCAATTTAGTTCGGGAGGTGTCTTGTTACTCTTCTTCTGAAAAGATTTAAGTCTTAGGAAAGTGGAAAAATTGAAACAGGAAGAGAGTTCCAAAGTTTACCAGTGAAAGGGATGAAAGAGTAAAGATACTGATGAACTCTTGCATTAGGAAGATGGACAGAATAGGGATGAGAATGAGTAGAAAGTCTTGTGCAGCGAGCATGTGAGCATGAAAATAATGGTAGAAGAGAGCAAGAGAAGCAACATTGCGGCGGTGATTTAAAGATTGAAGACAGTCAGTCAGAGGAGAGAAGTTGATGAGACGAAAAGCTTTTGACTCGACCCTCTTCAGGAGAGCTGTATGAGTGGATCCTCCCCAAACATGTGAGACATACTCCATACATGGGCGGATAAGGCCCCTGTAGAGAACAAGCAATTGGGAGGGAGAAAAAAAAGGACGCAGACGCCACAGGACACCTGACTTCTTAGAAGCTGTTTTAGCAAAAGATGAGATGTGAGATTTCCAGTTCAGATTTTTAGTAAAGGATAGTCCTAGAATGTTCATTGTAGAAGAAGGAGACATTTGAGTGTCATTGAAGAAGAGGTGATAGTTATTTGGTTGGTTTTGTCGAGTAGATAGGTGAAGAAATTGTTTTTTTGAGGCATTGAACAAAACAAGGTTTGCTTTGCCCTAATCAGAAATTATAGCAAGATCCGAAGTTAGGCGCTCGGTGGCATCTCTCCGTGAATCACTTAGTTCCTGTTGAGTTGGACGTCTAATAAACGACGTTGAAAAATGCAGGGTAGAATCATCAGCGTAGGAGTGGATAGGGCTTTGAGTTAGACATAGAATATCATTAATGAATAATACAAAGAGAGTGGATGATAGGACAGAACCCTGGGGAACACCACTATTGATAGATTTAGGAGAAGAACAATGTCCGTCTACAGTAGCTGCAATAGAACGGTTTGAAAGGAAACTTAAGATGAAGGTACAGAGACAAGGATAGAAACCGAATGAGGGTAGTTTGGAAATTAAAGATTTGTGCCAGACTCTATCAAAAGCTTTTGATATGTCAAGGGCAACAGCAAAAGTTTCACCGAAACACCTAAAGGAGGATGACCAAGATTCAGTTAGGAAAGCTAGAAGATCGCCAGTAGATCGCCCCTTACGGAAATCGTACTGACGATCAGATAGAAGATTGTAAGCAGATAGATGCTTACGAATCTTCTAATTAGGTATAGATTCAAAAACTTTAGAAAGGCAGGAAGTCAAAGCTATAGGACGGTAGTTTGAAGGATTAGAACATTCACCCTTCTTAGGAATAGGTTGGATGTGAGCAAACTTCCAGCAAGAAGGAAAGGTGGAACTAGATAGACAAAGACGGAAAAGTTTGACCAGGAAGGGAGCAAGCACAGAAGCACAGTTTTTGAGAACAATAGGAGAGCTTCCGTCAGAACCGTAAGCCTTCCGGGGATCTAGGCCAGAAAGGGCAAAGAAAACATCATTACGAAGGATCTTAATGACAGGCATAATATAGTCAGAGGGTGGAGGAGAAGGAGGAACAAGCCCTTCATCAACCAGAGTGGAATTTTTAGCAAAGGTTTGAACGAAGAGTTCAGCTTTAGAAGTAGATGAGACAGCTGTGGAGCCATCTGGGTGAAGCATAGGAGGGAAAGATGAAGAAGAAAAATTGTTAGAGATGTTATTTGCTAGATGCCAGAAGTCACGAGAGGAATTTGATTCAGAAAGATTTGGACATTTTCTATGAATGAAATAGTTTATGGTAAGTTGAAGTAAAGATTTGGCATGTTAACGGGCAGAAATATAAAGGGCATGAGTTTCAGGAGATGGATGCTTACGGTACCGTTTGTGAGCCACCTCTCTATCTCGGACAGCATGAGAAAAAGCAGAGTTAAACCAAGGTTGACAGGCTTTAGGATTAGAGAAAGTGTGTGGAATGTACGCCTCCATGCCAGAGACTATGACCTCAGTTATGCGCTCTGCACAAAGAGATGGGTCTTTGACATGGAAGCAGTAATCATTCCATGGTAAATCAGAGTAGTACTGCCTTAGGTCTTCCCACTTAGCTGAGTTGAAGTGCCAGAAGCACCTCATATGTTCATATGTTTGGGCATATGTATGTATATATGTATGTATGAGTATGTGTGTGTGTTTATATAGATATTATACGTTAGTATGTGTTTCAGTATATTTACAGATGTTTTGTATGAATACTACATAAAGATGATATAATTGTCTTCTCTCTGGAATGTGCACATATTACCTTGCTTGATAACTGGGTCTGCTGATGAGAGTTTTTTCAGCAGACCTTCCCATGAAAGGTTAATGATGGATTTATTATTTTGTTTTGTTCTTATGCCAATAACATGTTTGACCTTGAACTTGAACACACACACACACATACACACCCGCCTCACCGGGCGGAGCAGAGAAAGATGGGCGGTCTCTTTATAACCCGGGCCCCTGACCACCCAGTAGTGAATGGGTAACGGGTGTTAGCCAGGGGTTGTGTTCCGCCTCCCGGGGTGATGGCTTCCCCCAACACTAAGCCATAAGGATTATTGATAAAATGCAGATGTGGAGACGGGTTCATACGAGTGTTGCTGAGGCCCTGTAAAAGCACAACTAGATGAATACATTTGCCACGCCACCGCAGCGATGGTCAAGTGGATAACAGAGCTGGCGCGCCATTCTGTGGTTAACCTTTTCGAATCCTCACTGCTACCGGGGATTTTCCCCTGAAAAATTTGGGTGGTTGCTATCGCTCTTGAGCAAGGGGAAGGGGGTGTGTGGTGTGTGAGGTCACAGCATTACCCAAAGAACGGTAATAATGAGTTCCAAGCTCGGTTCGGGAGAGTGAAACTGGCGATGGCAGTTCCGACTCGCGTGTACAAGACCAAGAGTGAATGACACACACACACACACACACACACACACACACGCACACACGCACACACGCACACGCACACACGCACAAACACACAAACACACACACACACACACACACACACACACACACACACACACACACACACACACACACACACACACACACACACACACACACACACACACACACACACACACACACACACACACACACACACACACACACACACACACACACACACACACACACACACACACACACACACACACACACCACACACACACCCACAAACACACACACACAGATAGATAGATAGATAGTTTATTCACCACAGTTTTATAACATTTACACATATTTTACTACCAAAAATACACACTGAGTAAGAGAACAATAGACATAACAATAATACGAGACTACTAGTAGACTAGCAGTATAATCAGTATATAGCAAAATATAACAAAAGTAAAACACCATGGAAAAGGACAATATAAGTAACTAGCCGCAAAGCCGCCCTCCGGGCGGACTTTTTGGCTAGCTCCTGCGGAGGGCTTTTGGTGGTGGGCCTTCGGCCCACCACCTGTGTTTGGTGGGCCTTCGGCCCACCAAACACGGACTCTCCAGATAGCCCCTTCTAACTTTCCTGAAATCATGGATGTAGAAATGTATGTATTACCCCCACCATTCACTCACCATTACCCATCACACCCCACCCATTCACTCACCCATTACCATCACTCCCCACCATTCACTCACCCATTTCCCATCACCACACACCCATTCACTCACCATTACCCATCACCCCCACCTATTCCCCCACCCATCACCCATCACCCCAACCCATCACCCCCCACCCATTCACTCACCCATCACCCACACCCATTACCCCTCACCCCACCCATTCACTCACCCATTACCCATCAGCCACATCAAGGTTTCCTCAATTCTCGCAACCCACTTTTTTTTACAATTATCGCTAAAAGGCTGCAAAAAAAAAAAAAAAAATGATCGGATCATCTCATAATTGGGCTTAAAACCTTCCCCTGGTCAACCCGGTTCCAAAATGTTTCATATGAGGTGATTGCGCCACGGGGGGCGGAACCTATACCAGACACACACACACACACACACACACACACACACACACACACACACACAGACAGACAGACAGACAGACACACTTTCGCTTATATTTTCCATTACCCATCACCCCCCACCTATTCCTCACCCATCACCCATCACCCCCAACCCATCACCCCCCACCATTCACTCACCATCACCCCACACCATTACCATCACCCCACCCATTCACTCACCCATTACCCATCACCCTACATCAAGGTTTCCTCAATTCTCGCAACCCACTTTTCTTCCACAATTATCGCTAATAGGCTGCTAAAAAAAAAAAAAAAGTGATCGGATCATCTCATAATTGGGCTTAAAACCTTCCCCTGGTCAACCCGGTTCCAAAAATGTGCCATATGAGGTGATTGCGCCACGGGGGGCGGAACCTATACCAGACACACACACACACACACACACACACTCACACAGACAGACAGACAGACAGACACACTTTCGCTTATATTTACCATTACCCATCACTCCCCACTATTCCCTCACCCATCACCCATCACCCCCAAACCATCACCCCCCACCCATTCACTCACCCATCATCCCACACCCATTACCCATCCCCCACCCATTCACTCACCCATTACCCATCACCCTACATCAAGGTTTCCTCAATTCTCGCAACCCACTTTTTTTTTCAAAATTATCGCTAATAGGCTGCTAAAAAAAAAAAAAAAAAAAAAGTGATCGAATCATCTCATAAGTGGGCTTATGACCTTTCCCTGGTCAACCCGGTTCCAAAAATGTGCCATATGAGGTGATTGCGCCACGGGGGGCGGAACCTATACCACACACACACACACACACAGACAGACAGACAGACAGACAGACAGACAGACAGACAGACAGACAGACACACTTTCGCTTATATTATTATAGATGTAATGCAAAAAATGGACCAGTAAAAAGTAAGAGCATTATAAAAAATAATTCGCAATTAAAGCTGTACAAAACTACAGTACGCAATAAAAAACTGAAAAATAGGTTTTTAAAAAAATTTAAAAACTTTAATATTTATCAAACAAAATGTAGTCCCCCCAAAATAAGAAAATTTTCATAACTATAAAAAAGTATTTTTTACACACAAATTTAATCTACGTTTCCAATATTCATGAATCGTTTTACACCTTTCATGTTTTACACCCCCAAAACCCAAGTTTAAAAACATTTCCCTTGATCGTTTGTAAATCCGTAAAATTTGTCGAGAGTTGTTTTTCGGGGACAATGCTGATAACATTTTACCCCCGTCTGCACGACCCCGCAGGGGACACATGCGCTCTTGCGGGTGGCAGGCGATTTCCCTTTTTTCCAACAAATTTTTCCCCGCACCCCAAAATTGTGACTGTCAAGCGAAATTTTTGTAAACCGTTTATTCTCTGCAGCTGTTCACACTAAAGGTTTTATACACTTGGGGAAACCGAACGGGGGTTTATTTAAACCTTTCCATATTTTACGTCGAAAACGAGTCGTTTAAATGACCAATTTTGGATAAAAGGGTTTGCCCCGAGCCCTGCATATCCTTCACATTGGTCGTAAACCACCGGGCGTATAAAGCTGGAGGGCCCTTTAAAACAAAAGTTGGGGGCCCAGTTTCACCCCCCATATAAGAGGAAAGAAGATGTACGCTTCTCACAATCAAATGCCTTCAAAAAATAGATGACTTTTTTTTTCAGTGACTCAGTCAGTCGCAATTTTCAAACTTGAGGGCCCGGGACGTGTTACATTTTGGGAGAGAGAGAAAAGAGAAAAGAGAAGGAGAGAGAGAAGAGAGAGAGAGAGAGAGAGAGCGAGAGGAGAGAAAGGGGAGAAAAGAGAGAGTGAGAGAAGAAAAGAGAGAGAGAAAAGAGGAGAGAGAGAGGGAAGAGAGAGAGAGAAGAGAAAAGAGAAAAAGAGAGAGAAAGGAGAGGAAGAGATGAGAGAAAAGGGGAGAAGGAGAGAGGAGAGAGGAGAGAAGAGATGAAAAGGAGAGGAGAGAAGAGAAGAGAGAGAGAGGAGAAAAGGAGGAGGAGAAAAAATGCCTTTACGAAAATCAATGTTACTTAAAAATGTAGTTAGATTTTATTGAAATAAAAAATTAAACTTTTTTTTTGCAGGGTTTTAAAATAATATTTTTAAAAAAAATGGTCAAAATTTAATTTTCTAAATTTGAAGCAAAATTTAAGATAAATAAGCAGAGAAGAAACAGTCAAAACCCCTTGATAAAAAAAAAAGGAAAAAAGGGGGAAAAAGGCATGCGATTTTAAAGTAAGATGAGAGAGAGAAAGAGAGAGAGCAAAAAAAAAAAAGCCCAAAACACCTTCTCTCCCCCGACTCCAGATGGGCCACCTTTTCAGGCAGGACTGGCCTCGAGTTCCCCGGGAGCAGGAAAATTCCTGCTCCCCGCCCGCAAGGGGGACCGACCCCAAGAGGCGAAGGGCGCCCAAAAGGGAAAATGGGGAAAACCCCACGCAGAAGGGGAGGAGGAGAATAGAAAAAATACCCAAACCCCAAAACTTTTGTTTTACAAAAATATAAAAATTTTTATATCTTTAAGGGAGTTGATGAAAAAAAGAAACCCCTTAATCCAGTTATCCCTTTTTCAGGGCTTAAGAAAATTTACCACCAGCCCGTTTTGAAAAGGGGGCCCCCCTACTGCCCAGACGGGACATTAAAGGGCGGCGGTTTCGACCCCTCGACTTGCACCCCCGTCGGGAAGGGTTTTGCCCGGGGGAAGAAATCATCATCTGGAAACTTGCTGTTTATTTGGGCCCTCTTCCCCCCCATGGCCCAAAGGTAACAAGGTGGTCCCGTATTCGAGAGGGGGGGCGAGGAAGCGTGAGCCCTAGGAAACAGGAAAAAGGGAACAAAAAAAAATAACAGTACCATTACTTTCCTTAAGGTGGTTTTTTATACACGGGGACGATTTTGCTATTTGAGCAGACTTTCGTGAACATTTTACTCACGTGAATCCTGTTTCCATGAGCAAACGAGTAATTATTACTCAGAAGCTATTTCTGCTCAGCTGTTCTACTCATTGAACAACGTTATACGTGTAAAATCTAAACCGATAGTATTATCTATTGTAAACGGGTTTAGTTCCAAAACTGTATAAATATTTATATATTAAATATAAATAGTAAATAGATAATATAGATGATATATGATATATATAGATAGATATATATATATAGTATAATATAGATATAGATAATATATATATATATATATATATAGTAATATAATATATTATATATATATAATATAGATAAATAATATAAAAATATAGATATATATATAGATATATTATAAAATATAATATAAATATATGAAAATATAATATATATATAAGAGTATAGATATATAATATTTTATAATATATATAGATATATTATATATTAGATATATATATATATAGATATATATATATATATGATATATATAATATATTATATATATATAGTATAATATATATAATATATATATTAATAATATAATATATATATATATATAGTATATATATATATATAATAAAATAGAATAATATAAATATATATATAATATATATATATGGATAAGATATATATAGTATGAATATATATATATATATATTATATATATATATATATATATAATATATATATAAATATATATATATATATTATATATATATATATATATATATAATATATATAATTATATATAGATATATATATATATATATATATATAATATATATATATATATATATAATATATATATATATATATATATATTATATATATATATAAATAATATATATAATAAATATATATATATATATATATATATATAGTATATATATATATATATATATATTATATATATCTAATTAGGTTAAGAATTATATGGGTATATCACGTTTCGCAAGGCACTTGGCATCATCAGCTAAAAATAGTTAAAATTATATAATTGTATGCATAAAGCGAACATCTAAAATTAATTTAGAGACAATAAAATATTCCTAATTTTCTAAAATACTAACTAATAAATAAAATATCATTGTACTTAACGGAACCTTGGTGTGTATGCTGTCTGAGTTGGTAGAGGACTGAATGAACACGGGTTTTGTGGGTGACATTTCAGCTTGTGTGGGGCGATCGAACCGAGAGTCGGGCAATCAAAACAGTGGTAATCATTTGAGTATATGTAGTTGTTGTGAAATGACTTGGTTATTAAGATCAGGGGACAAGTGCTTGATGTGTATAGCTTCTAATAATTTAGTGTCACTAGGGTAGGGGCCCTTGGATAGGATACTGAAGTCATTCATAAAAAAAAAGGGTGATCTAAATCATCTGAGTGTGAAGCGGTTTGCAGTTTGCGAAGGTGAAGAAAGGGGTCGACCAGTACGTGCGAAACACCTTTATGTCAAAAAGCCAAAAGGGGTTAGATTCCTTGTCGTCTCCCCGACGTATCTAGCGTTAAAAGCAAAAACATTGAATTCATAAATTATTTTAGAAATAAGGGTTTTAGGTATAGAGTCTTTATATTTGAAATGAGTTCTTAGGGTAAGAGAATAGAAAAAATAAATTTAAATTTTGAGTTAGGAAGATGTGACTTAAGTAGATCATTGAGTTTTCCGAATGGTGTAACTGAGATGGCCATAAAATGGGATTTTTAACATGTGTGTGTCTAATATGGGTTCGGGTTCGTTCGACTCTGGGTTTGAACTTTTTATCTAAGAACTTTGAAATGATTGTTTCAATTAATTTGGGGGGGTAGCCATTGTTTTGGAAAAAATTGGTAAGGATTTTGATCTCATTTTCAAAAGGAAAAAACCCAAATTTGATGAGAAACTATAGCATCTGTGGGAGTAGGGTCTTAATAGTATTGATTTTACACACAGGGTGCTATAGTTTCCATCTAATTGGTTTTTCCTTGATAATGAGATCAAATTCCTTACCAATTTTTTCCCCAAAAAAATGGCTACCCCCTCAAATTAATTGAAACAATCATTTCAAATTCTTAGATAAAAGTTCAACCCAGAGTCGAACGAACCCCAACCCATATTAGACACACACTATGTTAAACTCCCATTTTATGGCCCCTCTCAGTACACCATTCGGAAAAAACTCAATGATCTACTTAAGTCACATCTTCTAACTCAAAATTTAAATTTATTTTTACTAATTCTCTACCCTAAGAATCATTTCAAATTAAAGACTCTATACCTAAAGCCCCTTTTTCGAACATAATTTATGAATTCAAATGTTCTACTGTAACGCTAGATACGTCGGCGAGACGACAAGGAATCTAACCCTTAGGCTTTCTGAGCATAAAGGGTTTCTGCAGTACTGGTCGACCCATTCTTCACCTTCGCAATCTGCAATCCGCTCACATCACATGATTTAGATCACCCTTTTTTATGAATGACTTCAGTATCCTATCCAAGTCACACTCCCCTAGTGACACAAATTATTAGAAGCTATACCTTTTCAAGCACTTGTCCCCTGATTTTTAATAACCAAGTCATTTCACAAAAACACATATACTCAAATAAATTACCATGTTTCGATTGCCCGACTCTGGGTTTTCGATCCCCCCCAAAAAAGGGCGAAATGTCACCCACAAAACCGGTGTTCTTTCAGCCCTTCCCAACCCGCCCAAGCAACACCCCCAAGGTTTCCTTTAAGTCAAAAATTTAAATTTTTTAAATTTTTTTATTTAGAAATTTTAGAAAATATGGAAATATTTTTTGTCTCTTAGAATTAATTTTTTTAGATTTTCCGCTTTTTTAAGCTTTAAACAAAAAATTTTAAATTTTAAATTTTTTTAAACCCTTTGTTTGGAGGCCAAGTGCCTTGGCAAAAAAACGTTCCCATAAAAAAACCCCAAGTATACCAGTGCCCTCTGTCCCCCATGAAAACTTCTTTATTTTAATATATAAAAAAATAAAATATGATATATAAATAATATATATAAAATATATATTAAAAATTATAAAATAAAATAAGTAAAATCAAAACAAAAATATTCTTGACAAAAAATAATTTTCCTAATTAAAACTTAAAAATTATCCCTTCTCTAAAAAGGGATTTTTTAAAACCGAATATACTTTGAATATACAAAAATACCAAAAACCAATAAAGCAACTGGTACCCCAAAATTTGTGGGAGTCGGGGGTCAAAGCTTTTTTTCCAAAACGGTTTCTAGACTGCATTTATGGAGTTAGTTTTGGGCCCGAAAAAGCCGCTGTTTTTTATTTTTTGGGAAAAGATTACTCATCAAAACCAGAAATCAACGGGTGTTGTTTTCCCCTTGAGCATCTCAGAGATTTGGGCTCAGGAAAAATCTGCTAAATTGAGAAAAAATTGCCCCCTTGCAGTCCCGGGCCTTTTTACACTAACCAGCGGGGGTGAAGGCTCCCGCGAAAAGAAACCGCAGTGGTAATAATGAAGAAAAAAAAAGACTCAAATTTCCCTCCCGAATTTTTGGACATAAAAAACCAAAAGAAGATAAAAGGCCCGGGGGGAGCTCCATAAGACCCCCCTCAGCCCCAAGTAGAGGGGGGGGGTTTCGCTTATGCTGGCCCCATGAAAAGACAACCTTTAGTACACCATTCCACCCAACTATGTAAAAAAAGTAGAGGGTTAAGCGTGAGGGGTTCGAAATTTCCGCGCCGTTTTGAAAGAGTGGTAAAAAACGTGCAAAAAAAAGTTTTGCTTTGAAAAAAAAAGGAAAAACTAAAAAAAGTTTGATATGCCCCGCCATAAAAAAAATCCCCAAAATTTTTAACGGAAATTTTATTGAACTAATGCCTAAACTATTTTTATTTTTTGTGTTTTTTTTTCTTTGTCCCAAGGAAACAAAGGGGAAACAATAAAAAAGATTCCATCCTCACACTCACTTCAGAAGAATTTACAACATCTCCAACCAAAAAGGGCTTTAGGAGGGACCCATAAAAAGGAAAAATTTGGGGGTAGTATTCTGGTCCTCTGCCAAAAGCTTGTTCTTCAACCAGCTTTTTCATCTCTGCGTTGGGAGGGAGATCAACGCCGTGCCAGCAAAGCCATTTTGCCGAACACCTGGAGGGCTTCCTGGGGCCGTCCGTTCACGATAAAGCCACAGCGGAGACTCGTCGATCACCCTGCCGTGGGGGACACACAGGGGACTCAAGACTCGACCTTCTGGCGTACCAAAGTTACGTGGCTATATCTATTACATACTAATTTTTGCAATTGGTTTTACCACAACAACAACAACTAGTACTATTCGAAACACAAAATTAAAAAAAACCTTTACATAAAAAAGATATTATCACCCATCCCCGCTCTGACCAAAGCATTTACCCCATTAATTTTTTCTCCAGATGACTTACCACAGAGGGGGAAAGGTGAGCAATCCAGGAAGGGTCGCCGCTGTCTGCAGGATCCGCCAGTCCCTTATCAAGTAACCTAAGCCACCGTACAGCATAACAGTAACCCCCCAGACGGTGATGATGCCGAAAGCAGCGAATGTTCTCCTTTTAGGCTCCAAGACCTCCATCACTGCGACACATTACAGAGTGAAGGTTAAAGCTGTAAGGAAAAATTAGACACGGAAGAAAAGTGATAGGGTTGGGAGAGGAAGGAAAAAATACAAATTAGCAGAATTGGAGGCACGTTCAACTTAATGTGAAAGAATTAATAAAGAAATACACTGAAAAATACCTATTATCTAAATGTCTAATAATTTTCAATAGATAAGTTTTGGCATATAGTATAAAGTAAACTCACATAGGATCAAGGAAGAATAGGTGCAGAAGGCGTCAAGAGTCCCCAAGCAGAAGCGAGCCACGAGGATGAGGGAGAGGAGGGGGAGCCAGGCAGACACCAGACCCAGCACGGTTAAGGCTACGTAACCAAACATCACCGTGCGCTTCCGGCTGTACCTGAGACGTAACCGTAAACCTGAGTAACGTGTGTGAGGTATGGTTCGAATATACGTATTCAGGCTTCGAAAATTCCACCCTGTTAACTCTTTACGTTCTTTATAATCGTAGGTAAGACCTCGAACACGGTTTGCGGACGTGTTCCTAGTCCTACCCCCTATATAAACCCGTTCAGCCTACCCTGGGGCAGACCTTCTTTTCCGAACTCGTGGTTCACGTGAATGTGTGACTTGTCCTCTCTCCTTCTCCTCCAGCAGTATGTAGTATGTATGTAGTAGGTTGTAGTATATAGTGTAGTATATAGTATGTGTAGTATCTAGTAGGTTGTAAGTAAGTTTCTGAGAGCAACGTTTAGTTATAGTGTTAAGTTTGGGTTTCATTTCTTGTGTTAATTTTGTCATGTTGTTTTTCCGTGTGATTCATATATCATATATGTGTTACCAATGTTGTGTCAGAATGACTAGTGAGGGAAAAGTCTTCTGAGAATTGCGTAAAAGAACCGGGAATTTTTCTCAAAACCACTCTTGTGTTTGTTTGTTTTCAAATATTAAGATTTAACATTAGTTGTAAACATGCAAGTGTTTTGTCGACGATCTCATGCTGTTTTTTGTGTGAGTATTGTCACGTGTGTAACACGTGCCTAAAACTTTGTATTACCAGTTGTCTAGAGAGAGAGAGAGAGAGAGAGAGAGAGAGAGAGAGAGAGAGAGAGAGAGAGAGAGAGAGAGAGAGAGAGAGGGGAGAGAGATAGGGAGAGAGAGAAGAGAGAGAGAGAAGAGGAGAGAGAGAGAGTCACAACAACATACAATGATATATTGAAATGTATAAAATAGCCTACAACCGTTTCGCCAAGCGGTATCCCCTTTGGTACACGGTATTGGTCTCGGCCGTGGGAATTCGTAGTCTCGGCAGGCTCCCTTACGAATATAATCATCACAACGACAGTAGAAGAGAGAAAAACTGCCGGTTTCACAATATTCTCTATACTTACTTATCAGACAGGTAGCCATTGACAGGTGCTCCTACTAAGGCACCGAACATGTATACACTCTGGAAGGAGGTCTGGAGGTAGGCCTGACCGCACGCCAGATTGTACTGTGAAGGAGAAAGGTAGAGGAGAGGTAAGTACACACACACACACACACACACACACACACACACACACACACACACACACACACACACACACACACACAGACACACGGTTTCGGTTAATCCGTAGTGTAGTGGTTAGTACGCTCGGTTCACAAGCAAAAAATCCCGGGTTTAATCCCCGGGCGGAGCGGAGAAAGATGGGCGGTCTCCTTAACCCTAGAATGCCGATGTCGGGTAAATTTCTCCCAGCGTCTTATCAGCGGTAAAATTCCTCTCTCCCGTATTTACCGCGTGATAAGGAAGGGTATGCAGCTGTCCTTCCATAAGTGCTCAGTTCATCCTAGCCTCTTGCCGTGAGGGGTAGTGTGCCTTTTCTCTCTCTTATAACTCCCTTTATATTTGCGAATTTAACTGAATTTTACCCGACGTTAGCAATACCGGATATACATATTGGTGAGTCTTACACAAAGCTGACAATACATACAATATTTTACCCGTGACATTTTCTTTACCTACAGTGAACAATTTTTTCTATTTTTCTTGGGTAACTATAAGAGATTATAAGTGTGCAAAATGTCAATGACAATTGTCAGTGATGACGAACCATATGATAATATGAATATAATAGGCCTAACCTTGGTAATTTTATTTAAGGCTGTGCATTCATATTCCAGGTTAACTATAACAAATTATATTAGAGCACAATGAATGCAGCTCCGTGGTGTAGTTGCTAGCGCTCCTAGCTACAAATTCGCGGGCCCTGGTTCGAATCCCGGCCAGGGCAGTCGGCGTGTAGCCCAACCAGCTGTTCATCCTTTATTTTGCTATTGATCGATAAATGAGTACCTGGGGTAACCTAAAGATAGTAACTGTGGTAACTCAGATGTCACACTAGCCCTGTGTCCCAGGACAGCGAGTTGTTTCCCACCACAGGCTCAAGGGCTAATGCAAAGGAGATGAGCATCGCATGGGAGAGGAATCAATAGGAATTCATAGAAAAAGCGTAAAGGATGATAAAATAGCAATTTGTGGTCATTTATAGGGAGTTGGTATCACAAAAGTAAAAATTATTAGGAAATGAAACCATTTTCTGTAGCTTGATATTTAAAACTTTTGGTCGCCCCTCATATAAGGTGGTTTGTAAGAGAAGTGAAATTTACATGAAATTCCAGGAACCAATAACACTCTTGACCAAAGCAAATGTCCCTCGAGTAAATATTTACTGTTTTATAAATTTCACGGTTTACTTTTTTATAAAATCACATGTAACTTAATTTTTTGTTGCTGTGTTATTTTTACCATGTAAGGGAAGTGTGAATATCGTGTTATCATACCGTGTTCTTGGACTCAAAACAGATTGAGTGTAATTATATATTTTTTTTCTAAAATCGGGTAAAATTCACCCAAAGTTAGCACTAATGTAATTTTTTTAATATTCGCATTTTATGGTTAATAGCCGAGCCCCTGTCTATCCAGCAGTGAACGGGGACCGGGTGTTAGTCTGGGGTTGTATCCCACCTTCCAGTGTGGTGGCCTGGCCCCTACCGCGGCAGGGAGCTAAAAAAAGGGTGCAAACCCACAATCACCAAACGCGGTATCAGCCAACAACCACTAAGGAATGGAACAAAATTATGAGACAAAATATAATGTAGATATGGAGACGAGACCATACGAGTGTAGCTCAGGACCTGTAAAATACAACTAGATGAATACAACTAGGGAAATACACACACACACTCACCACACACACACACACGCGGGTTTACCTACCTCAGCTGTAAGAGTGGAGGTAAAAGTAGAGTTATCAAAATCGAACTGCAAACAGTCTTGGATCTCTTCGCCATTTGGTGTGTTAATCCTGTATTTGCACTCATCTCTGTTCGAAAGAATAGCAAAGGAGGAGTAAGAAAAAAGAAATGAATGAATCATTAAGTTTCATTTATGTAATCACATGTATATTTTGGTGTTATCTGATATATGTTACATGGTAATGAACAGGAACATTAAATAAGTGAGTACAAGTGCTGACGAATGCTTAGCACTTCAACCATACTTATAATAGACGCTCATGAGTAAGTACTGTCACGGAAACTGAGTAACTATACAATACTTTGTAATGAAGGAGGCGAGAGAAGAGGGGTTAGCCTGGAGCACGACGGAGAGGTTGGTGGTGGTGGTGGTGGTGGGAAACACGGCAAGAGAAGTTTGAGGCGAGCTTCAGGAAGACTCCACCGAAGGCGTGTGGAGCCACGATGACTGGGGCTGTGTGTGTGTGTGTGTGTGTGAGAGAGAGAGAGAGAGAGAGAGAGAGAGGAGAGAAGAAGCGAGAGAGAGAGAGAGAGGAGAGAGAGAGAGAGAGGAGAGGAGAGAGAGAGAGAAGAGAGAGAGAGAGAGAGAGAGAGAGAGAGAGAGAAGATTAAATGAGTCATCAAGAGAAGACCAGTCACAGACCGCATGAGTCCCTCCGCCAAGGCTGAAAAATATTTCACTTGTCACATTTCGAGAAAAAAAATAACGAAATTATTGTTGTTGTTGTTGTTGGGCTCCCCCCTGAGCACGACGGACGCCACGGCTCCGGGATATCCTTCTACAAAATTCCAGGATCCGGAACAAAAACCGGATCTGGATCAAATCCAAAAGTTAATCACTTATAAATAGGGCCAAGACCCACCTCTAGTCAAATGTTCATGCAACACCGTCCGTGACTTTTTGCGCAGTTCTGCTAACAAACAAACAAACAAAACCAATCGCATAACCTCCTTGGCGGAAGTAATGATTAGTATATGTGAATAATATTAATTCCTACCCGCCCAAGAACATTAGATAAACAGCCAACCCCCCCAACACACACACACACACACACACACACACACACACACACACACACACACACACACACACACACACACACACACACACACACACAACACACACACACACACACTCACAGTAGCCCAAGACGATGATGTGGAGAACAGTCCAGCGGCCGGTTCCCAGGTGAGTGAGGAGAGCATCCAGGTGGCTCAGCATCCTGGTGGTGTTGGTGGTGGCGGTTGTGGTGGATATTATAGTGGTGGTGGTGGTGGTTGGCTGGACTAAAAAGTACAGTAGTGAAGCCAAATATGAAGCTTTATTTTGGATTGCTAGCATTGAAGGCTGCCGTCACAGGACACCTTTGTAGTACTAGACACACATCACCATCACCACCCAACGACTGGCGGGAGACTTAACTCTATTGATACATATGAATGCATAATATAGGCGAGGTGGCATATCAGTACATCTCGATCGATAACATTTAACAAGCATTCAATTATTCATTGGCCCGTCTGGATTATATAACAGCCTTGAGAGGTTCTGGTGATGTCTGCCTAAATCATCCATCTTGCTGATGATCTCTTATTACCTCAAATTACTCAAAAAACCTTAACTTAAATACTTAACTGTAGCAAAGTTGAGGGGTGGAAAGGCAGCTGGTGTTTGTAATATCAGTGCGGAGCTCCTCAAAGCTGGGGGTGAGGCCATGATCCGCGGGTTGCATGCTGTCCTGACTGCCGTGTGGCAATCAGGTACCATTCCTATTGACTGGAAAAGGGGGCTGGTCGTCCCTATCTGGAAAGGGAAAGGGGACCGTCAGGACTGCAACAATTACCGCGGTATTACACTGCTCAGCGTACCAGGCAAGGTGCTTGCCCATCTATTGCTGACACGGATTCGCAGTCATCTGTTGAAGCATCAGAGACCTCAGCAGTCTGGGTTCACGCCTGGTAAGTCAACAACGGACCGTATCCTAGCGCTTCGTGTCCTGGTGGAACGGCGACGTGAGTTTCGACAGAGGATGCTTGCAGCCTATGTTGATCTCAAGAAGGCGTTTGACTCAGTGCATCGTGAGTCACTCTGGGATCTTCTGCGACCTCGCAGGATTCCTGCAAGGACTATTGGTTTGATAACTGGTCTGTATTCTGGGACTGAGAGTGCTGTGAAGTATGGGGCAGGTGTATCCAGCTTCCTTCCTGTGAATACAGGAGTGAGGCAAGGGTGCGTGCTTGCCCCATCACTTTTCAACGCTTGTATGGACTGGGTAATGGACAAGGTTGTATATGAAAGTGATTGTGGAGCATCCGTCGGCAACACCAAGATCACTGATCTTGTTTTTGCCGATGATGCAGTAATCTTTGCTGAGTAGCTTGAGGTCCTGGTGATGGCTCTCGAGGCGCTGCACGAGGAGGCAAAGCCTTTGGGACTTGAGGTCTCCTGGATTAAGACCAAGGTCCAAATGTTTGGAGACTTACTAGATGAAGCAGTACAGTCTGTTAATTAGGGTACGTCGTAGGTCCAATCAAAAGTGAAATATAGATTATTTCGAATTTTACAGGGTGTTTTATTATGTAAAATTAAATTTTAAGGGTGGTTTGTCCACTTCAACTTTTTGGTTTGAGCACTTCTTGCTATGCAAAAATGGAGTTTTATATATATATGCAAAACATAGCTTAAAGTACGATTTTGCATAGTAAGAATTGCTCAAATGCAAAAATGGAATCAGATAAAATCGTCTTAGAATTCCATTTTACATAGGAAATTGGCATGCCAAATTTGACAAAAAGAAGTTTTGTTATACCGCGTACCCTAACCACGGTAGCAAAATAGTTGGATTGGGTTACAATGGGAGGAAGGACAAGACCAGGGCGATGGTGCCCAACAGCTATGGGAAACTGCCCCCAAGGTTGATCAGGGAGGAGCATGTGTCAGTGACAGAGGAGCCATCTGGAAGGTACCTTTGGCACTTTGTACCAGAGGACCCGGTGCTACCTGAGAAGCCTGCGTTCAAGGTGGCTCAGGCTCTTTATGATCTGCTGGTGACATACGACTCCACCGACTCACTGATCGTACTGCAAGGTGACTTAACTAGGGCCAACACGGGGTGGAAGGGTGGTACTCACGCCCATTTGGAGAAGATGCTGGGACGCAAGCTCTTCTGGAGTATATGCGTGTTGCACACAAACGAGTTGCCCCTGCGCCACCTTATCACCAGCATCGACGGGCCTACCTCATCTGACACTGGCTTCACGGGTCCAGTGTGCAGTCTGCTGTCCAACGTGAATGAGATGCAGTACAACGCAGAGTTCAAGTAGTGCCAGGCGGTGAAAATCTCACGGAGATACCGGAGCATATCCTGGTCCCAAAATGTCCACTGACCAGCAGGTTTTCCCACCAACTGGTCCAGGCTTTTGAAGCGGGGCATTTTTCCCGTCCGAGCTGCAGGAGATCAATTGTGACAAGGTGTCCCACTCCAGATGGCTCACCACAGCCCAGTCGCTCGTGTACATGTGGGCCCGAAAGCATGGACTGACTGGCAAAGAGCTGAACACCCTGGAAATCCTAGTTTAAGTACTGCCTGCAGGTGTACTTCAAACTCTACAACGACATTTAAGGTTTTACCACAGACTAGAGGACGGCCCCAAGCACATCCTCACGCAGCTCTGAGTGATGAGGTCACAGCCCAAGAAGGTCCAAACAGCTGTGACCCTCTACGTGCGGACAGGAGCATGGTTCGCACACTCAGAATGTGTCCTCCTCTCGCTGATGGCGAGTCAGAGTGAGGACGACCGCAGGTTTCCCCCGTGACCCAGATTTTTGAAGCTGAGGGCTGGCGAGGAGCATGGGGAAAACCAGTGTAAAACCTCGCATCACACCCAAGCTGAAATTGGGCAGCCACCAGCTTGCAGACACTGATCACATGGCAGCCTGGCCAGGTGCACGAGCCGGGCATTCACCTGTTCACTGTTCGGGGATCAGTTTCCAGGAGATCCTGGTCAAGCCGTACGAGGTTCGGAGTTCTCTTCCACACTCAGAGCACGAAAGAGTCGGAAGCAGGTGACAGAGGCTGCGGCAGCAGTGGTGGGGCAGCAGGCCAGAGACGGGTTCATCCGGGCTCGGGCCCACCACCGGGAGGCCATGCCCTGCTTCAGGTCTAAGAAGGACATGATGGACACGTTCTCGGCCAACGTAGAGCCTGTGACACTGTGATGTAGTGCCTGATGAACCAACTGATCAAAAAGAGCTTACCACGCTAGTCATTTGGAACTTATATTGGTGCATGATGCAATACACAGGACCAACCGGACACTACGTACTCATGTAAGCATTATTCGACAAGGGTGCAATATAAATGTGCGATTTTGCATAGTAAGAATTGCTCAAATACAAAAATGGAAGCAGATAAAATCGTCTTAGAATTTCATTTTACATAGGAAATTGGCATGCCAAAATTGAGAAAAAGAATTTTTGTTATACTGCGTACCCTACTGTTCATGCGTGTGGCGAGGACATTGAGATCTTGGAAAGTTTTACATACCTTGGTAGCGCAGTCCATAATGACGGCGGGTCACGTCAAGAAGTCTTACGGTGGATTGGCATAGCCCACGGTGTTATGGACTCGCTCAGCGGGAGTATTTGGCGTTGTCGGTACCTGTGCAGAAGGACAAATATCCGGATCTTAAAGTCGCTTGTGACCATGTTTTACTCTATGGTTGTGAGAAAGGACACTAAAAGGGAAATTGAAGAGAGAATCAATCCCTTGGTAAAAAATTTTGTCTTCGCAGAACAGGAAAATCCGGGGGATGTTTACGTTCAAATCAGGATTGCACCGGAGATGAATCGAGGCCTATTACCTGCTATCCCCCAGCGCAATTCGGCTATATCGGCATTGACACCTCCCCGAAACCGATTTTTCCCTGGGTGTATCTGTAAGAACAACCCGGCGGGGAGGGGGCCCAAGGGGGCGCCCCCGGGGTCGGGGGGGGCAATTTGTTTTTTTTCGTCGAGAGTCTTGGTATGGGAAAGGAGCCCATGGGAACTCGCGCGTGGTGACCCTGGGAGGGGCGTAGGGTGGGCGGGGCGATCCCCCCCCGGGTTGCCCCAAGCTTGTTTTGATGAGAGGTTTTGAGGAGGAAGGGGGCACTTAAATAATGGGGCGGGAAAGCAGTCAGAAATATAATTGCGGGGGGGGGGGGGGGCACAAAACATTTGTTAAAACCACAGCCTTCACCATGCATTTGATGGGGCTAAATCATCCATTTGTGATGATCTTTTTACCTCAAAATACTCAAAAAACCTTTAATTTAAAAAGTTCAACTTTAAAAAACAACCCTCGCATTTTTTTAACAGGTACGATAATATAGCCCCCCGTTGTACCTGTGGATCTCTGAAAAAACCAAAAAAAAAAATTATCAATATATCATTGCCTAACTTGCAAAACATATCGGGGTCGAAAACCCACAAGCTGCCACGAAAGCGAGCTTATATCTTTCCCTCTCCTACACCCAAAATATATCCCCACCAACAAGGGGGAAAGATGAGGGTGTTTCCGATAGTATCGGCGGCACATGCACATCCGGGCGCTTCTTAAACCTTTTTTTTGTGGGCGAAGAATAGCGACTCCCCATAAATCAAAAACAACTTTTTAACGGTCGGGGGTCACTTCGAGGGGGTACTTTAAAACGTCCCTGGAATTCGTGTAACGTGTAATTTTGTTTTCGTCGCCGGTTCAAATTTTCTCACGCGACAAATTTTTTACGACAATTCCATCGTGATTTTGATATTTCAGCCCAATCGTTTTTTAAACAACCTGTCATTTAGCGTATAATGGGGGCGAGTACTGTACCACATCTGTCTCGAGTGGCGGAGTAGCAGCCCGCGGGGTTTTTCTTAATTTATTTTTTGTATATTTATCTATAGCCAACAAAAACATTTAAAAAATTTAATATGACCCCTTTTTGTTTTGGTTTTTGAAAACACACTACTGAAATTTTGTATGTTTGCTAATTACTTTGTATACTTAATTTTGCTGGTTAAAATTTTCACAACATTTTCCCCCAAAGAAATTAAAAAAATGTACATACATGTGACCCTCCGCAGAATTTCGAAAAATGAAAAATAGAAAAGGGGCGAAATCACAAAATGCAATTATTTTTTTCTCGTAGTGAATAGTCATAAAACATGATAAAATGACCCCTTAAAAACGTGTTGTTCTGAGAGACGTACGAACAGGGTTTTGTGGGGGAATTTCGCCTTCGTAAAGCTTTTGGTTTTTGTTTCGTTGCAGGTCTGGTTTTCTCCAAACAGTGATTAAAATCCCAGGAATTTTGACGAGACAAAAATACTGTACTTACATAGCCTCTACCGCTGTAAGTCCATCAGGGAACAAACTCAACAAATTACATAAGTAAGGGTGTGAAGGGGCTGCGAAAAATCCCCACCCCAAAAATTTCCCGGGAAAAAGGTCGAAAAAAAATGGGTAAAAAGTTTTTACCGGGCCAAAAAATCTCTCGCAATTGGGAGTAGATTTATATTTACTTGAAATTCTGAGAATTTTTTTCTCTTGAGTTTTGCGTCGCAACATATTTTCGGGGGACATGAGATGTATTTAATTGGAAGAGTGTTAAAAGGGGGATATGAAAAATTTAAAACCAATCCCACCCCCTGATTCAAAACCTAAGAAATTTTAAAGCTAACCCAAAAACGTTTTAACCCTTAACGGAAGCCAAATTCGCATAAAAATTTGTCAGCGGCGGGGAAGACAGAGGCGATGAGGTCTAAAAGAGAAAAGTGAAGCGCACGTAAACCCTGTCTCTCTCCTCCTTAAAGCAGCATGTCAAATATATTAAAGTAAAAATTTGCGACGGAATTTCAGGAGATAATGTTTCCTAAAAATAAAAAAAGAAATCAAAACCATACCCCGATCGAATAATAAGAAGGCATAGAGTTTTTACACAGCATCAGTTTTTTCATTGGGATCAATCAAACATGGAGGAATAACCCCGGGAGACCGTCGTTTCGCCCATTTCGACGCCTTTCCCCGGGGTCACATGCTAGTCCCCATGAGGCTCCCTTACCATAACAAATAACTCCGACAGGAAACATCAACTTGCCCTCCCGCGTTCTTGTTGGCGCTCCGGGCCTCCTCCACGCCGGTTTGTCGTTACCAAAATACTCCCCGGTGGGAAGGACGGTTTCAAGTAGGTTGCCCATGTTCATTAAAGTCGAGATGGAGTCCCGAAAGCAATAATGGGCCCTCGATTCGTCTCCCCTTGCAACCTATATAATAATAATACCCCGGGTACACCATGATCTTAAGTACTTTTACAAAAGGCAGGGGCCCGTCTTCAATAGCATTTAGTATCCAGCTCAAAACCATAGGTAAAAAAGGGATCACAAGCGACTTGAAGCCCGGATCTTTGCCTTTCCCAAGGTACCGACAACGCTAAAATCATGCGAGCGAGTCCATAACCCGGGGCTAACCCAACCGTGGAAGATTCTTGACGGGACCCGCCGTCATTATGGATGCGTCCAAGGTATGAAAGATTTTTCCAAAGATCTAAAATTCCTGGTGCAGCATAACAGACTGTACTGTTGATTATAAGCCTCCAAAAAATGGTTTTGGTTTGAGCCTTTACTCAAGCCCCAAAAAGGCTTTCCCCCCCGTTAGCCCCTCGAGGGCCACCCCAAGGCCCCTCCGCGCCAAAAAAAGTTTATGTTCATGGGCAAACAAAAAGATCAGGTTGGTTTTTCCGAGGCAGCTCCAAAATCACTTTGAGCCTCCTTTTCCCCCCACGTGTTCCATTGATGACATCCGTCACTTTGGGAGTTTTTTACAGCCGTGCTTTTTGGCAGTTTAAACCTTAAAATATTTTTTTTGCCTTTTTTTCTTTGAAATTAAATTTTTTTTGGTTTTTAATTTTTAATTTAAGAAGGGAAAAGGCATTTTTTTTAAAGAAGGAAAACAATAAAAAATACATTTTATAAATTTAAAATATAAATATTTAACTGAGCAGAAAATAGGGGGTAAATAAAAATTTACAATAAAAAGACATTAAAAATCTTTTTTTGAGTACTAAAATTTATTAAAAAAATGATGGCCATGTAAAACCCCCTTTAGGGGAGACACAGTAGATCAGGTGAGAGGTGAGGGTAACAAAAAAAGGTAATAATACTAACATACCCTGTTGTTAGTTGATGGGGGACCCAATATAGTAGCCGCAATTCTTGATAGTTTTGTAATAGCTTTTTAAATGAACTAAAAATTTGAATTTTCATTAATATTGTCACCAAAAAAATCATTTTAGGGACCCGTTGTATCAGATCAATTCTAGTAATACGGGGGGGGCCCTGAATTTTTTAGTGAACGATTCTGAAACAGTAATAATGTTTTGTAAAAATGAGATTAATTTTTTTGGCCTAAATCATGATTTACAACAACAATAAAATTTGCACTTTAAAGGTGAAAGGAGTTCAGGTTTCTATCAGCTAATAAAAATTTTGACGTCACCTATAGTAAATTTATATTTTAAAACTAACAATGGTTATGTTTTTTATTATTTGTAAAATAGAGGCTCTAAAAAATTTCCTTAGTACACCCTAGAATAATTTTAAAAAGAGAATGAGTAGAAATACTAAAAAAAAACTTTTGAAGGGTTACTAATAAAAAGAAATAACTTTTAAACTTTGGTGAGTAAAAAAACCTTATCCCATTCTTTTTTCTCTGCCGAGAAGTATGTTTTGATTTTAAAAGCACAGACTTTGATAATCTTGAATATTCTGCAACAAAAATTTTTATTTTCCAAGTTTTTGTAACGTCGTGAAAACTGAAAAAATTGCAGTAAATATAAAATTTGATTAAAGCCATGTTGAGAGTCAGTAATAAGCGGTTAACCAATAGTTACCCGTAGACGCGGCACCCCCTTTTGGTCACCACTAAGAAACGCGAGTATCCCCAATTGGGGGCCCGCCAAATAAAAAAGATGGGTTTTTTTCGGTCGGTAAAATCTGGAACTGACTTACCTGAGAATGGCCCGGGGTCAATATAGGTAGTGACCGTGACCACCATGGAAGGTAAAGGGTGACAGGTCCCCCCTATCGGGGGGAGAGTGTTTAGAGGGGAAGCCCCTTGGGGGCGTTTTCTGGAACGAGCTGTACCATGGTTTCCCAAAACCCCTCAATTTTTTCATCTTGCAAGTACAAAAAGGGAATAACCACAAGACTTAGAAAAAGAAAGTTTTTTTTTGCGGTTGCACAAATTATGGCGAATACATTGTTTACACATTCAAGTTTTTTTTAGCGACTATAAGAAAATTTGGCAAAATCCCGGTACACGAGTTTGGCACAAGGTATCCGCAGATAAAAATAACCATATCTTACACACATAATCATTTATCTTTTTGGCAGGGTGTTTTCCGATAAGTTGAAAATAGCTAAAGCAATTCCCATGCACAAGTCTGGTGGAAAGATGAAAAAATCTTTTGTTAATCCCATTTTACCCATTAGCAAAAATCTTTGAAAAAAAAAAAATTGCTTTTCCGGCTCTGTTTAATTTTTTTTTAAAAAATAAATTTTTTATCGCGCCAAAATGGCATTGGAAAAAAAGGTCACGAATTGCTCTTCTAATTTTTTTTCTCCTCTTATATATTCATTGGTATTTTTAGTACAAAAAATTTAAAATTTAAAAAATTAGCTGGGATTATTTACAAAGTTTGGTAAAGAATGGTATACTCGTTGAAATTCTTTATTTTTCTTGGGGGTTTTCCTACCCACTAAAGTCAGCAATATGGGGGGGAGCCTGCAAAACCCATAGAAACCTCTTCTTTTACAAAAAAGTTTCGACGAGTTTTGCCACAATGCCCTTTTAGCATACAACCTCCGTTTTTGAAGCACAAGTTATTAAAAAAACTTTACAAAACCGTACCAACTGTTTATTTTGTTACAGGGCCCTTTAATAATTTTTTATCGATGGGTTTTAGATATCACAACATTTTTGTTACCAGAAGACCAGACAATCTCCGAATTCCATACTGAGAACCCACATGCTCAAAAAAGTGTTATTTTAGGGGTGCCCGGGAATGGAAAACAACTTCCCCAAATATAATAAAGTACAATCGAAAGGTTTCAAATTAAGGTGAAGAAAAAAATAATTACAAAACTATCTTATTTCTATATAAATCATTAAAAATATATTTTTTGTATATTGTTTGTGAAAATATGTATGTGGGTTTTTGTGTGTATATGTATATTTAATTGATTGTTTATGTATATGATGTATGAGTATGTGTTTGTTGCATATGTATATGGTGTGCATGTGTTGTGGATTTGTGTATAGAATTTTTTAAATTCATACATAAAGGGGTGGTAAAACAGCAAATCTAGGAAATGTGCTTTACGAGGGAAAATGAATATTTACCTGAGTGCATTGACCGTATTAATTTAGTAGATATATTATGTTGGGGTTTATGTAGGAGTTTATGATATAGTGGGTCAACGTATCTTGATATGTAAAATATATGAAGAAAGACAGGATGATAAAGTATGTGAATTGAGTGAATATAGGTAATCTGTTTCAAAAACAAATAATTTATATAACAGTGATGATGTTTAATCTTTCCTAAAGTAAAAATTTTTTTTGGGGTTGAGGGGCCGTATAAAAGTTTGATACGGACCCAAAATTTATTTCTTTTTAAAAGACTTGTGTAATTTTTAAAGAAGTTAATAAAATATAGAACAAATTCAAATATCAAATGATATACTAACTATATAGAATGTTTTTTGCCGCAAGTGTTTTTTAGATTCCAGGGCCCTTACTCATTGATGATTTGACCATCACTATTAGAGGGTAAACTAATGACTAAAAGGTGGGAGGGGAACCTACCCATAAATTATTCGTAGCATTTATTTTATCACAGCAATTTGTTTTGTAATGGTGAGATTCTGATTTTAAGTCCATAAGCAAAGGTTCAAAATGGTTGATTTAGGCCCCCCCTTGTTTTTATATATGTAAAACATAACTAATGCAAGGAAAAGTGCTACTTTTTCCTTATTGCAGATGACACAAGCTTAGTCGCAGGTAAAAATTTTTTTTTCCCCTTTACAAAAAACGAAAATCATGAATTAACATGTAAAACAATTTGGGTTAAAAACTAATAAATTGACCAATATTAATAAAACTCATTTATGTTTTCCAAAGAGGTCTTTAGTGCTGCTTGGACCCTGTAGGTAAGATGTGAAATTATTAACCGGTCAGTCGCAAAATTTTTTGGTGTCATAATAGGTGAGTATTTGAAAGGAAGCAAAATATATATGTTTGTGTTAGTATACTAAGATTTTGGTGTCTTTTTATCAATTCTTTTAAACTCAACAACTGAAGCAATATTTTAAATTTACACTTTGCTATTTCAAATGAGTATTGCGTACAATTTTTGGGGTTGCACTTGGGCCCTCATTTTAGACACGAGCTCAAGGCTCAGAAGCGTTTCACGTTTTAACTTTCAAGAAAAAAAGTTTTGATTCAACAATACATTTTTTATCTTTAAAAATTTTAAAAATCCCCTTTTTTTCCCTAAATACTTCACGTTTATAAATAGATTTAAAATTTATAATAAAAAAAGATTTCTTTTTCAAAAGGAAAAATTAGCTCATAATACCCCGAAGAAAAATAATTTAATAGCCTGAAATTTTTTAAATTTTATTCAGTAATTATATCCTTTTCCTAAAATGTGGAAATCCCACCTAGCCTAGTAAAAACAATTTTTTAATGATTGTACCCTTAACAGTAAGTATGGAGAAAAAAATAACTTTTTATTCCCAAAAAACAAGAAAGGGAAAAAAGATTTTCTGACTCTTTTGTAGAAAATATGAGTAATTATTTAAAATTTTCTTTTATCTTTAGTTTAATTGGGGATTTTAAATAATATCAAAAATTATGTTTGTAGTGTACATTGTGGGGATGAGTGGGGTGGTGTGTGTGTGTGTGTGTGTGTGGGGGTGTGTGGGGGGTGGGGGGGGTGTGTGGGTGTGCGTGTGGGTTAAAACTTTTTTATAATAATAAAAAAAATAATAATATTTCACGCGAAGGCATAAAAACAACAAATAAAAAAAAACTATATGGGCGAGGGAAGGAAATTATTTCTAAAAACAAATAATTTAATTATAGTAGCTATAGCTTAAAAAAAATGTAATAAAAATAATAAAAAATAATAATAATAATTTTAATTCACCCGGAGGCATCAGGGAAAAAAAAAAAAAAACAAGAAGACAAAAAAGGTTTCTTAAGTACGGGGGCAAAAAACAAATAAAGGCAAGGCATGAGTAATTAGAGCCAAGTACAAAGTGATATAGTAATAGGGTTTTATTGTAAAACCCGTGACCCCCAAAATTCTGTACAAACAGAGGCCAGTCACCGTGCTCTATAGGTCCCTAATGGGGCCCATCTGCTGCAGAGGGGGATGAGAGTTCGCAGAAAAGCTCTACCGTTATCCTAAATGAACACGGGGTGTCGACGGATCACATCCCGTTATTCCCCCGTTCCCAGCGAAAGCCTGAAGAGCGCACCCCCCGGGAGCCCAGAAGCCCTTTAAGGATTCATTGGACAGACCTTCAGGCGGGCGGTGGCCCCCAAAACCGCGACCACACGATTTGCAGTATATAATAGCAGTTACTCTGCATAACTCTCTTCACCCCCTTGTACAGTAGGAAAATTTCCTCTATAGAGTATTTCCACGACAAAGCTTTTGGGGGGTCTACTTAGATATCATTTAATCCCAAAAGTCGTGGGTATACCAGGCCTATGTAAGGAAATTTTTCCCCCAAAAAATAAAGGGGGAAAAGGGGTGCAGACAATGTGTGTGTGGAATATATTTACTGTATGCTCGATATGTTTATATGTTTGTGCAATGTATGTATTATTATAATGAGTATATGTGTGTGTTTATATAGATATTACAAGTGCTTGTGTGCCTTCGGAAAAAAGTATTATCTTTAGTAGATATATATTAGAAAGAATGTGCGTCAAAAATCAACGTGATGTTTCTGTCGTGGTCAGGTCAAAGTGCCTTGGGTAGACCCCCTACCACACCGTAGCCGCCCCCACCCCCGCCCCCGCCCTCTCACCCAGCCCCCCCCTGCCCACCCAGCCCAAAAGCTTTCCTTCAAGCACAAACCCCACACCACCGCCGCACGCCGCACACACGCACGCACGCAGCCGCACGACGCAGCACGCAGACGCACGCAGACGCACGCAGCCGCACGAGCCCCGCACCACGCACGCACGCACGCACGCACGCCGCACGCACGCCAAAGCACGCACGCACGCACCCACGCACCACCAGCACGCACGCACCGACCACGCACGCAAACCCCGCACGCACGCACGCACGCACGAAAGCACCACGCAAAACCCCACGCACGCACCCCGCACGCAGCACGCACGCACGACGCACCACGCACGCACGCCCACGCACGCACCCGCACGCACGCAAAGGAACGACGCACCCCACCCGCACGCACGCACGCAACGCACGCACGCACGCACGCACGCACGCCGCACGAGCACGGCAGCAGCACGCACGCACGCACGACGGAGCAAGCCCAACGCAGCCACGCAACGCACGCACGCAACCCCACGCCCACGCACGCCCCACGCACCCGCACCCCCCAGACACACACACGCTGCTGCACACACCACACATACACACACCCAATCCCACCACACCAAAAAAAACGGAAGTCATGAGTCTACGGAGTTTGTGAAAGCGGCAAGGGGTCCTACAGAGTTTTCTCCTGTAAGCTATTATAATCTAAGGGGTTTTTACTTAAATCCCCATCAAAATTTTCCGGGGTGGGACCAAAACCGCTTACCACCCAGTTTTATTGCAATTTTTTTACCTACTCTCATCAAAATTGAATTTAAAATTTCGGTAAACCCAAAAAAAACAAAAACAGAACACGGCTACTCCTAAGTTTATAAAAAAAAGTGGTGGGGCCCCTTTGGCCCCCTGTATTGATGTTTGATAGTAATATTTTAAAAAATCATTTTTGGTGCAAATTCCAACGTGTTGTTTCTGTCGGTCCCTGGTCAAAAGGCCTGGAGAAAAACCCCCTACCACCACCGTAGCTGCCCTAGGTGGGGGCGAAACGAAAAAAATCACACGATAACGTAAATCTATAACGATAATCTATCGGCGTAACGATAAACGATAACTGGCGTAAAATGTATCGCCCGATAAGGCGATAACCGATAAATCGATAAATACAAAATTCCGATGCTAGCGATAACGATATTGATATTTTAAATAAAATATCCTAAATGATATCAGTAAACTGCTAGGAAACACTTCATTTACCTTTTGCACACAAATATCTTCTAAATTCAATGTTTTATTAAATTATCGGATAACCGATAACCCGATACCGTTATCGCGATAAATTATCGCGATAATTTATCGCAATAATTTAGCGCGATAACGGCCACTTATGAGCCTGCCTCACCTCAACCCCACGCCTGTCTCACCCCAGCCCCACGCCTGCCTCACCCCAGCCCCACGCCTGTCTCACCCCAGCCCCACGCCTGTCCTGCAAGCACACACACACACACACACACACTCACATTCACACACGCACACAAACGGTAAGTACATGAGTCTACGGAATTAGTGAAATGCGGCAGAACGTTACCCCAGAGTTCATTCCTGTAATCTAATCTCTGAAAAGGGTTTTTAGCCCAAAACGGCCCTTCAAAATGATTCAATAGACATGGGACGAAGCTGTTTACCACCTACAAATTATTTGCGATTTTTTGAGCCTACTCGCATTAAAATTGAATTTACAGTTTCGGCTACCCAAAACAGACAGACAGACAGACAGACAGACAGACAGACAGACAGACAGACAGACACACACACACACACACACACACACAGAGACACACGGCTACTCCTATAGTATATTATAAGTGCTTGTGGGCCCCTTGGACACATGTATTGCTGTTTGTAGTAGTAGTATATATTAGACAACATGTGATTGCAAACTCCAATCGGTTGTTGCTGTCGTTGGTCACTGGTCAAAGTGCTCGGGGTAGACCACGTTCCGTGTGATTCCAACCCTTTGTGTTCGTGTGATTCCAACACACACACTCATACACGCACACAAACGTTTATTAATTCCATGAGTCTACTGAGTGTGTGGAATGCGGGAAGACGTTACCGCAGAGTTTTTCCTGTAATCTAATACTCCTAAAAGGTTTTTAGCCCAAACCCTCCTAATCTATTAAATCGACATGGGACCAAGACGCGTACACTTACGATTTATTTGCGATTTTTTGAGCCTACTCTCATCCAAAATTGAATTTACAGTTTCGGGTACCCAAAACAGACAGTAGACAGACACACGGCTACTCCTATAGTATATTAGATATACGTTAGTATGTGTTTAGGTATATTTACACATGTTTTGTATGAATACTACATACAAATAATGTAGTGTAATAGTCTTCTATCTGGAATGTGCACATAATTACCTTGCTTGATAACTCGGTCTGTTGACGAGAGTTTTTTCAGCAGACCTTTCCATGAAAGGTTAATGATGGATTTATTATTTGTTTTTGTTCGTATGGCAATACAAATTTTGAACTTGAGCACACACACACACACACACACAGACACACACACACACACACAGATATAGATAGATAGTTTACTGACCACAGTTTTATAACATTTACACATATTTTACTATTAATATTAGACACTAATTAAAAGAACAATAGACATTACAATAAAACAAAACAGTAGACTAGTAGTATAATCAGTATATAGCAAAACATAGCAAAACTAAAACACCCTTGTAAAGGACAATAGAAGTACTGTAAGGAAAAAAACGTACCAATAAAAAGTAAGAACTTTATCAAACAAAATTCGCAATTAAAGCAGTACAAAACTACAGTAAATATGACTAAAATACTATTAAATAAAATATAAATCATCATATATATTTATCAACAAAACTGTAGTCCGACCCATAAACAATATTCATAACCTAAAATCTTAGTGTTTACACATATATTTACTCATACGTCTCCAATATTTCATAAATCACTTTACACATTACATCCAAAGCCAAGTTTACATAAAACAGTTCATGCATCGTTGTAAATCCGTATAATTTTCATAGATGTTGTGTTTAGGACAATGCTCGATAATGTGTACCTCCGTCTGCACGAGCCGGAACGTACACAGGCGCTCTTGCAGTGGCAGGCGACCTCGACCTTTCCTGTTCCAACGACCTGTCTCGCACGCCAAATTGTGATTACTCAAGCGAATTCTTGTGAACGCTATTCTCTGCAGCTCGTTCACATTATACCGTGTATTATAAACATTGTGAACCCTGAAGCTGGGGTTAGTTAGGCTCTACATATATTCTACGTCGAGACGAGTCACTGATGACCAAGTTTGATACAATGTTTCGACGATCATCCTGTATATCCCTCATCATTGGTAGTCACCCACCGGCGTATGTGCTTGGACGCCGTGACTGCTACTCACCCCGGAGCTACGCCGCCCCGCAGGCAAGCTCTTGGTAATCTTACCATCATCTCAGCTAGCGTTAGAGGTTTCCAGACTAACGTCGGTGACCTAACGTACAGCAATGTTTTGCCACACAGTCCTGACATCATTGCCACTACTGAGACCTTCCTCAACTCCTCAGTGCCAGACAACTTTGGGAAGATAGGTGGCTACTCAAGTTGGTTCCGACGTGACAGAGCCCAAGGTACCTTTGGGGGAGTCGCTGTGTGCTTCCGCAACAGCCTCCCTGTACAAGCTCTCCCCGTCGACCTTCCTGCTCACATGGAGATGATGTTCTTCAAATTGTGGACACGCACTCAAGACTCCATTCTGCTGTGCGTGTGTTACCGTCCACAGTGGCAAGGTGGTGAGCCCCTTCACTACCTAACCACCAACTTAGATGCCCTGCTCCTCCAGCACTCCTGTAAGCATCTCATCATTGTGGGTGATCTCAACCAGTACGTTGTCCAGAGGCAGTTTGACGAGCTGTTGACGGTGTTTGGTCTCACCCATCACGTCGATTTCCCCACCCACATCTCAGGGTCTTCACTTGACCCTGTAATCACCGATTTGCCCTGCAGTATAGTGACTTGCCGTCCGCTAGCAACAGTGGGTTCCTCCGACCACCTGGCTGTTCTCACCAAGATCAAGCTGGCCATCAACAGAGATGAGGCAGTGACTCGCACCAACTGGCTATGGGACAAGGGGAATTGGGATGCAATGAAGGCAACACTTAACAACATTGTGTGGTCTGACGTGCTTACAGGTGACATTGACACACAAGTGAAGAACTTCACAGAAATCCTGATGTCCCACCAAAGAAGATTTGTGCCCTGCCAGACATACAAGTCTAAACCGGGAGACCAGCCCTGGTTTGGCTTTCAATGCAGGAAAGCAGCAGACAATAAGAGCAAGGCCTGGTTGCGATATAAGTCCCACCCCACAAGAAGACATAAGCACCAGCACAAAATGGCCTGTGAAAATATGAAAAGAGTCCAGAAAGAGGCGATCAACAACTGGAGGGATCACCTCAAGCGAAAGCTAACAGGCCAGTCAGTGGGCACTAAGGATTGGTGGAGCAGCATCAAACAACAACAGGGCTTCTCTCGTGACGACAGCATCCCACCGTTGACAGCACCTGATGGCTCTGTTGTCATAAGTCACCGGGGTAAAGCTCAGGTGTTGGCTGCCCACTTCTCCTCCAAGATGACAGTTCCTGACCAAGAACGTGAACCTCCTACAGTTCCGGTTCTAACCAAGGCCGCCCTAGGGAACATCACCATTACCACGGAGGAGGTGTTGCAACAACTTCAACAAGTTGATCCCAAGAAAGCGCTGGGACCAGATAGTATCAGCCCTCACCTGCTTAAAAGATGTGCCTCACAACTTGCTGTGCCTCTTGCTACCATCTTCCGGGAGTGCCTTTCATCTCAGCAGTGGCCATCTGAGTGGAAAGTGGCGAGAGTCTGTGCTATCCACAAAAAGAAGAGCAGAGGCGATCCTCAAAACTACCGCCCCATTTCCCTCCTTTCCGTTGTTGGGAAAGTTCTTGAGTCCATCATTGCCTCCAAAATCACTACATTTTTTGACGCTCACCGCTTGCTAAATTCACGGCAATTCGGCTTCCGACAGGGGAGATCTGCAGCAGACCTTCTTCTCCTGCACTCAGCAGCCTGGAACCACTCCCTAGACCGGGGCGAAGACACCTTCGTCGTCGCCCTTGACATCGCTGGTGCCTTTGATAGGGTGTGGCATCAGGGCATCACTACCAAGCTGAGAAGCCTGGGGATCTGCGGGGACCTGTTACACCTCCTGCAAGATTACCTCCATGAAAGAACTCTGCGCGTGGTGGTGAATGGTCACACCTCCTCTAAAAATGCCATCAAAGCCAGTGTCCCTCAAGGAAGTGTACTCGGACCATTACTTTGGAACGTTTACTTCAACGACATCCTGCAGCTGATTCCTGAGGCAAGAGCGTACGCAGACGACTGTACTCTCACATTCACCTGTGAGAGGAGTGACCGCCACAACACAGTCATTCGTATCAACCAGACACTGCAGAGCATCGCCTCCTGGGGCAAGAGATGGCAAGTCACCTTTGCACTAGACAAGACTCAAGCCGTCCTCATCTCCCGCAGGCAAGATGCAGTCAACTGGGACCAACACGCCATTCTCCTGGAAGGCAGAAAAATACACCTCCAGGAGTCAGTCAACATTCTAGGGGTGGAGTTCGACTCTGGCCTCACATACACCAGCCACTTCAAGAAGGTCGCCAAGGATGCTGCCTGGAAACTGAGCTGCATCCGACGCGTCGCGCACCTCCTGGACGCTCAGGGAGTCGGCACACTCTACAAGTCACAAGTCCGCTCCCTGATGGAATACTCGCCCCTCGCATGAACCTCCTGCCCCCCGTCATACCTCCGCCTCCTTAACCGGGTTCAAGCCAGAGCCCAGCGGCTGGCCCGGCTGAAAGCCCCTGAGGCTGCTGCACAGATAATTCAACCTCTCCAGCAGCGGCGTGACGTGGCAGGCATGTGCGTCATGTACAAGGCTCACAGGATGCAGCTCCTACAACTAGCAGAGCTGCACCTCAACCCACGGGCCAGGCCCTCCCATTCTACCCGTGCGGCCCACAACATCGACCATCAAGTGACTGTGCTCTTCGCGAGGACGGAACATTACCTCCGCTCCTTCCTACCCCGCTATGGTCAACTATGGAACACCTTGGTGCGCCAGACCGACCTGCATCTCACCACTTCCATGCACGCCTTCAAATCGGGCGTAAATGGCTGGCTGCAAGCGGAACTAACGCAAAAAAACATGCTATTAAAAATCATTACAAAACTTTTGTATAATAAGATTATGTTTTATATTAGTATAATTTACTTATATATATATGTGTATCAATGTATTAGTATACTTTCTTTATATTATTTGTATTAGCGTATAGTTGTTATCAGTATTAATTTATAGTAGGGAATTGCTGTACTTTTTCCATATTATTTGTATAATTATTGATATAAATAAAATATAATACTGCTAGAGATAGTCCTTGGCGTCCCAGTCAGGACTTTAGCACATCAACTCCCCTTCTGTATTCAATGTATTAAGTTTATAAAAAAAAATAAAAAAAAAAAATATATATATATATATTTTATATATATATATATATATATATAATGTAGATTGCGAGAGAGAAAGAGCGAGCGAGAGCAAAAAAAATTAGCAACACACCTCTCCCGCACCTCCAAATGGGCCACCGTGTCAGGCAGGACTTGGCCTCGAGTCTCCGGCAGCAAGAAGGTTCCCGCCCCTGCCAGTAAAGCGCCCGACCCGAAGATGACGAAGGGCGCCCACGGATACATGGAACCCTACGCAGAAGGAGGAGGAGGAAAAGAATAGAAGAAGATACCCAAACGAAATCTTTTTTTTCTACTAACAAAATACATTACTGACATCTCATGTAGTAAGATGACAAAATGAACCCGTTACTCCAGTTATCCTTCTTCAGGAGCTCTAATAACTCACCACCAGATCCGTGATGAAGGGCGCCCCCATACTGCCGAGACGGGACATCATGACGGCGGTGCTGACCCCTCGACTTCGCACCTCCGTCGGGAAGAGTTCGCCTGAGAAGAATATAATCATCTGGAAACTTGCTGTGATGGCCATCTTCCCCACCATGGCCAAGGTAACAAGGTGGTACTGTATTTTTGCAGAGGGGGGGGGAGGGAGGTGATGAGCGTGGGAAATAGAGAATGCAACAACAACAAAACCCAGCTACCACTAAAACTACTATTAAGGTGGTATTATACACGGGAACGATTTTGCTCATTGAGCAGACTTTCGTGAGCATTTTACTCCCGGGAATCCTGTTTCCATGAGCAAACGGGTAACTACACTGAAGATATTTCTGTTCAGCTGTTCTACTCATTGAACAAAGTTATGCATGTTATAAATCTAAACCGATATTATTATCTATTATAAACGTTTTTTTGTTCCAAAACTCTATAAATACTTAAAATATATTTTTATATTATATAATTTATATATATATATCTATATATATATAATTTTATATATATATATATATATTTTAAATATATATATATATATTATATATATATATATATTATATA
>JACEEZ010020028.1:64078-66578 GCA_016584305.1 Chionoecetes opilio
CCTTATAGCTTATCAGAGTTTTCAGTTCACTGTAGAAATTGCTACCCGTACACCAATTTACAGTTTATTTCCAAATGATATTTAGCACTACTGTTTACCTATATCGTGTTCATGATCAATGTTGTATTTGAGCAGTAGTGAAAAATTACAGCTAGAATAACTGATGGAGTTACAGAGTTGAGCAAAAAAGCTAAGAATGTTAATACATATTTTACTTTGCTTTATTTTAATTTGTTTATCCTGTAACTTCTCGTTTTGCTCGCATATGCTATGTTGTCGAACCACAGTCTCAAAATATCATGGCGACACTTCTCCGATGTTGGTGTATGACACTACTACGTAACCAAGTAAAAAATTAATTAGCTGGTGGCATGCAAAATGGCATCATTTACGAACAGTTGAAAGCAAGCAAAGGCGACCATGAGGGGAGTTGATAGATCATCATACGAGTTACGTTCTGAGTGGGTCAATGTCACCCTAGGCCAAGTGACGTTTTATTTAGCATTTGCCCCTACTTGTCCTTATTAACGGTACATACACAAAAATAAAATGTGAATTACGAGTTGTTATGCTAGCTACGATACAGAGTTAGACGTGTTTAACCTATTTCTTTAACGACATAGTGATACCTGGCATACCCGCCCCACGGTGAACGAAAACTTTTACCTTGCCCGTTTCAACTCCTTTGATATTAATCCGGTTTTGTCCACAGGTTCTTGAGATATACAGTCAAGTGGTGATTACGGAAGCATTATGGCTGGAGGGACGAAAGCCATATACTCCCCTGAGCTGTCCATGATGGTTACATGGTGTTCATTGACATCTCTTATCACCTCAGTTCCATCGCCCCGTATGATTCGCGCCTTCGCCACCTCCTCTTTGCCGTCGAACTGTATTCCGTCGATGCCGGCGGTTCTCAGCCACATCTCGGCGCAGCGTTAACTTTTTCCATCGCCCGATCTTGCTCTCTCCCCACCTTGCTATGGTCCACGAGGAGGCGCGGATCCTTCCTGATTGCCAGGCCCCTGTCGATGCTGTAGGAGGAGAGTATGAACGCGAGGCCCCGTTGAGAGACTCCATGGCTCATAGCCGCCAGCATCGTTAGAGGAAAGTGTTCCCTGTTCTGGGTGGCCCCACTCCCCAAGGCGGCATGAAAATCTCACCCAGTTCTTCACACTCTTCCGAGAGCCGATCCATTTTCTCGATCTCCCTCCTCTTTGCCTGCAGCTCCTTCTCTGCCACCTCATCTGCCACCTCCGTTGCCTTTCTCTTCTCCTGCCTTCTCTTTATCTCCTGCTTTCTCTGCAGCGCCAACTTCTGCTTGGCTGTTTCCGCTGAATCCTTGGATCCTATCTGAAGCTTTCCTCGGACCCCGTCTTCCTTCTCTGATCAAGCACAAACTCGAGCTCAAGAGGTGGGATCTTGCAGTCTTTGGGACAACTGCAAGGTGAGGTGAACCTTCTGCAGGCAGTCTGAGGTGCAGTTCAAATCACTGCAGGTTTGCATGGGGCAGTGACAGATGCAGATGTCCAGGAGACTATCGAGGTTGGCGATGAAATTCTCGCTCTCCTATGATTTGGCTACCTTTTTCTTTCTCTTCCCAGCGCTGACAGACCTGTAGATTTTCTTCTTCTTTCCAATCTCTTGAGATCTCCTTCGCCTTTTGCCACAACGAAACCAATCTCATATGTATCGCCTTCTGGGATACTATGGCCTCCTCCATTCGGTGGTTGATCTTCATCCATATCTCCGCCACCATCTTCCCAGTCTCTTCTGCTATCTACGCGATCGGAATGTTTCTGGCATTGCACTAATCATGCAGTCGAAGTTTAAGCATTTGCTGCAAGGCGCTCCTTTTGGTGGGTAGATCGGCTTGTGGCAGATCCTCTGGCTTGCCGACTAGGTCAGTCAGGCTAGAGCTGGAGCTGGCTCTCGTCTCTCCAGACATAATGATTATGTAACCACCGCTTGACTGCATATCTCAAGAACCTGAGGACAAGACCGGATTAATATCAAAGGAATTGAAACGGGCAGGATCAGTTTCGTTCCCGTGGCGGTATCCAGGTATCACTATGGCGTTATTGACACAGGTGACAATAACGTCAAGCTCACTGTATGTAGGCATAACTACTCGTAAGATCACATTTTATGCTTTTGTTGCTTTCCGGGTTGTGATCTGGCGTCAGGCAGGCCCCATAATTGTTTTCTATATAGTAAAATCCTTACACCTCGGCCTAGGTTGAACATTGAAACCACCACTCGCGCTAGATTTCGCCCATAGTAATCATTGCTATCGCCCTCAGGTCGCGTACATAGGCTTGCTTTCAATGGCGGAAATGAGGAAAAAACTCAAATTGTCTAATTGCTAAGCACCCAGCTAAACAATTTTTTTTTTTTAAACAAACACCTTGGTTGGATTCAGGAGTGTCAAAACCATAATAAAAAGCGTCGCCATTTCCGATTTTTTTTTTTTTTTTTCAACACACCCTAATGTATAGTG